>JAMBMQ010000025.1:353836-422769 GCA_024363595.1 Xenopus borealis | reverse complement strand
AGTTTTTCACACCACTGTAGGTGCTTTATAATGCACGGTGCTTTTTTAAATAATAACAAAGGGAAAGAAAAAGAGGAGTGTATAGCGTCGCACCATCCCTCAAGATAGAGTAACTTGATTGTGTGTAGAAAATTAATTAATTAATGTGATCAATTCATTATGTGATTAAAAGTGAATTATTTCAACAGTTGTCGTTATTAATTCGTTATTGTATAAGTTGAATAAGTTATTCAATAAATAGAGTGAAATTCATGTGTAATTCATAGTGACATAAGTAAATAAAAAACGTGACTTGAATAGCCAGAGGAACATGATTGAATCAGGATTAGTGAACCTACCAAAAAGGAAAAGTTAAAACATAACTTTTAATATACTCCTAAAAATTCATTCCATTGGGAAAATACTTAAAAAGGGCTAAAATCATTTAAGAAAAAATGGGTATCAGATCTCCTGTAATTGGTATGGTGTATCAGCGTAATTAATTATAAGCGCTGATTACTTGGAGACCTTTCTCATCCAAATTGTCCTTACAGAATGAGAGGGGTTTGGGGAGGGGGGCGGGTGTGGCCCGGAGTCTTGTGGATTAGGGAGGTAATGAATGACACTTACGGTCTGGAGCGGTCTTGTGTGGGTTAACAGACCACCTAATAAATTGAATCACTGTTGCGCCTGGTTTGCCGAAAGTTCTCATACAGGTATGGTTTTAAGTGCGTTCTGGTGAGCAAGCCCAATGATTGGTGTACGGTGAGCGTATGTGGAACTAACGCTATGTCCTCTCAGAGGCACCTAGGTGATATGGCCTATTCCCTCAACGCTAGTACGCAACACCAGTATAACATTCAAAGGACATGGGTTCAAACGCGGCGCAACGGTAATTTGCTCAGAATAAAGAAAGTCCCCCTGTTTTTTGAGTAATCACTCCGTCCGCCCAGTCTGGCGGTTCCCCTTGACCCCTTCTCCCCAATCGCTATCTCGCTAGCAAGGAGCTGCAGTGCCTGACGCACGTTTCGCCAAGTTTAGGCTTTGTCAAAGGCCTAGGGTAATTTGTACCTTAGAAACCAAATTGCTGGCACTGCAAACTAGAGAGCTGCTGAATAAAAAGCTAAATAACTATAAAAAATTAAAACCAAGGGTAAATAGTCTCAGAATATCATGCTCTACATTATACTAAAAGTGAACTCAAAGGTGAACAACCCCTTTAATAAGGTTAACACAGACAACATTTAAAGTTTAGAGTTGTTCATCTTTAAATTAACATTTAAAGCAGAATTCAACTGGTTAGAAAAAAACCCATAACCCCTCCCTCCAGCTTAGTTGCCGCCACCCCCCCCACGTGTTTTTTTTCCAAACAAATTGAATTCTCCTTTAATATGATGTAGAAAGTAATATTCAGAGAATTTGCAATTGGTTTTTAGCAATCTAGTTGCTGGGGTCCCAATTACCCTAGCAACCATACACTGATTTGAACAAGAGGCTGTAATATAATAGGAGAGGGCCTGAATAGATAGATTTGTAATACAATAGCAGCAATAACAATACATTTGTAGCTTTACAGAACTTTTTTTTATTTATTTATTTTTAAAGATGGGGGTCAGTGACCCCTATCTGAAAGCTGGAAAGAGTCAGAAGGAGGTAAATTAATAATTAAGTACCGTTAATAATAAATAATGAAAACCAACTGAAAAGTTGATTAGGTTGTTTACCTTTATATTAACATTTAATAGGATGTAGAGATTGATATTCTGTGAAACTTTGCACCTGGATTTCGGGATTTACCACATGTGCACCGATTTCAGTAAGAGGCTGGAATATGAATAGGAGAGGGCCTCAATAGAAAGAGGAGTAATAAAATTGTAGGAACAACAGTACATTTGTAGCTTTACAGAGATTTTTTTTTTTTTTTTAGATGGGGTCAGTGACCTCTATCTGAAAATAGTCAGAAGAAGGAAAATAATTCAAATACTATTAATAATAAACAACAATAAAAGTGAAGCACCCCTTTAACTTGCAGAATTCCTTTTGAATGGAGAAGCAGCCAGGCTCTTGGTATAGAGCATATAATCCAGACCCCACAAATCAGCACTGAACAAATTCTCGAATGCAGAAAGACAAGTTTGCCAGTCATGGAGTTCATATAACTTTTTTTTTTGCATCAGGGGGTACATTATATTCACGCTGCATGCACAAGGAGTTATGTGACTATGGACACCACAATTTCCAGAACAAAGCTGCAACTGGGTTAACCCTTTAACTGGCAAGAACATGGGCCCTACTTCCTAGGATCAGATCAGTGATATATGTAGTAGATCCCACACAGAATTCTATAGAGCCCCCATATAAAACAGAAGCTTCAATGGAGTCTAAGCACACAGTTTAACACTGCAATAATGAATGGGGAATCCTGCAGCAGTTGGGAAAGTGAATGGGATCGTTCCCAGCAGTAAGCGACAGGCCGCCCCATGGCGCAGGGAGGTGTAAGGACTGCAGGCAGGCTGCTCTGCGGATCATAGCCGACTCATTTACAAAGCAGGTCCTTTCCTGAACGATTAAGAAAAATCATAAACACGTAGTTGTGTAGCTAAACATAAAGCATACACAGACACATAGTTGTATAGTTAAAAGAACACACAAATCTTTAAAAAAAAAAAAAAAAAAACGACAGGTGCAAGCTTTATCACCAGACATTGCACATATAGTTGTTGGGTAAACCAAAAAATAAAATCACAGCTATGCTTTTAACAAATATACATATCCATACCATAGGCAACAGTTTGTTTTGTTCCCCGGGACACTCCCGCTTTTCCTCACACAGCAGACAGGATCGCTATTTAAAAGTCCCGCAGCGCTGTTAGCGTCTAACTCCTTGACTCCTTCTGGACAGCGACAGCAGACATCACAAATCTCATCTCGCGAGACTGTGAGTCAAACTACAGGTATATAAGCACAATGACGCTAAACGTTGCCACCTTCGAGTTCGAGGGGAGTGACAAGTTAGACTAGACTAGAGGAGGAGGAGGAGGAGGAGAAGAAGGAGGAGAAGGAGGGGGGGAGGAATTGTGTGTGTGTGTGGTTACGGGCACGTGATAGCGTTTATCTCTGCTTGATGCTCCTGTTTTTCTGAGGATAATTTTTTTTTCTTCCCCGTAATGGTTCTTAACCATTCCTGCTGCCACCTCAGCTCTCAATCTTTGATGTAGACTTAAATAATATATTGTATTTTTCTGCTCACTATACTTTATTAATTTCCCTCGGAGGGTGCGCCATAAACTAATAGATGCTGCTCATACCTCCCAACTGTCCCTTTTTTGGAGGGACAGTCCCTCTTTTGAGAGCTCAACCCGCTGTCCCTCATTTGTACTGGAAAGGCCCTCTTTTCTCTGCACTGAAGAGCCAGAAAAATAAACAAAGATTTTAACTTAATTGGCTTTAGGCAGAGAGCCCAGAACAGCGAACAGGTTCAAATAAGATGCTTTGTAACACTTTTGAGATAAGAAAATAAGTAATTGTAACAGTTTAGATAAAGAGAAATATTTTCAAACTTTCATAACCCTTCAAATTTAGTAAAATAAACATGGTAATTAGGGGGGGTGGCCACAAAAATGGGAGTGGACACACAAATTTTGACGTCCTGTGGGCAAAATACATTTTTGTCCCTCTTTTTATTTCCTAAATGTTGGGAGGTATGCTGCTGGGTTCTGAACTCTCAGTCGTTCTACAGAAGTAGTTTTTTTTTTTACATTCAACTTGTGCCAGGGAAGAAAACAGAAGTTTTTTAGTACTCTTGAGGACTGAGGGTCCCTGTGTTTTAAGCGCACGATGGACATATTTTACACAATTCGGGGATGAAAACGTTAATTTAAGACAATAGGTAAAATGGACATAAAGTGACATCACAGTGGCATTAAAAAGAAGGGACGTGTTTGTTACAATTTAGGGACAGAACGAGGGCTAATAGAGCAGGCTGGATGAAATGAAACCGAAGTAATCTAGTAAACTGGGCTGTTTCCCTGTCAGATCAACAGCAGAAAGTTCCAGGGCCCCAATATAGTTCTCCCTGATTCATGGAGGAGATGGACCACACAAGTTGTCACCCACAGTTAGGGTTGGGGCAGACCGGTAGATTCTGGGAGATTTAGTCGCTTGGCAATTAATCGCCTCTTCTGCGATTGCATGAAGTTTCCTCGCTAGGCAACTTCGTGAGATTCCGGAAATCGAAGCGTCGCGAGTGCATTGGTGCTGGCATTTTTTCATACAAACAGGCGGCTGGAAGGGAGCAGGCAGTCGGGGAGATTGTTGCATCACAGAAAAGGCAATTAAACTCCAAGCAACTAAATCTCCCCGTCTGCCCCAACCCTTAGGGTTGTCACCTTTTCTTGAAAAAAATACTGGCCTTCCTATATATTTATCTTTTTTTCCTATTAATAACATTGGGCTCAGCCATCAAAAATACCAACCAGGCCGGAAAAATACCAACCAGGCCGGTAAAATACCGGACAGGTGGCAACCCTACCCACAGTAACAGACAGTTTTGTTTTTTTATGTGAAGTAGCCCATATTTTTCAGAGTTTAGGGACAAAAAAAATTGGCTAATTTAGTAATAAGTTTTAGGCCTTCTTAATGAACAGGGACCCGCCTATTTTTTGTGCAAAAAGTACATCCTGGGCCTGTTCTTCACAATCCAGCATCCAGAACAAATGACATGCTTGCCACTGTCAGTATGGCTTTTTTTGCATGTCAGTAATAACCTTACCTGCTTAGGTCAGCTGGCCAATGTATTTTCTTATTACCTAACCTGTCAGCTTACTGGAGTCTATAGGAGACTGCCTTTCTGTAAATCAGAGCTTTCTGGATAACTGGTTTCCAGATAATAAATACCATACCTGTACCCTACCATGTAACCAAAAGACCCTGAAATTGACCCTTTCCATCACTGCCCTAATGCCAAATATCTAATCCAAAGCCTTTTCTTGGATCCCCAGAATGTCCCTGTCACACCCTCAAATACAAAGTGATGTGACAAACAGGGAGGGCATGCTAAAAATATAAATAGAAAAAAATGGAAATTAAGTGCTGTGAGATCAGCCCTGATTTTTATTGCTCAGCCACAAGGCTGAATAAAAAGTAGGAAGGCTATTATGTTTATTATCATATCATCATCCCTCCCATACCCCTGCTAAGATTGTATTCTTTATTAAAAGCCTGAAGTATGTGCTTTGCAAAATTATACTACACTTAACTTTGTCAAAATCTCATTGCAATTATTGTTTTGTACTGTAGATCTAGGTTTTGCTGTATTAAAAACAATGTTATGGAGACCCATGCAGGCCATCTGGAATGGTGGCTCTGAAATTAGAAAAGCGAACAGGAGTAGTGTCCTTAAAATGTATTATTTGCTCTGTCTATATAATTGCTTATGAACCTATTCCTGTTAAGTAGCTTCTCTGTGACACAATAGTGCTACAATAGCGCCACCCATACTTTCCTGCTAAAGGAATAGAATTTTCATTGGTTGGGCAAAAGGAAGTGGAGTCACAATGCTACTGTTGCGATAGTTCATGCAATTAGCCAAAACAATTTGGAGCAATGCAAAGGTGACCATGTAGGAGTCTGATGGCTGATAGATCCACCAGTGTATGGACACCCGTATAGAGTGTATACACTCAAAATGTATGTGAACAGTGTCAAAACTTTAAAGATGAAATATTTATATTTAAGGTGTAACATTACTGAACACAAGTGCAGTTGGATCACCGTATACTCCATCTTTATTATAAAAGAATCTATTTTTGTGATACCATAGTGGAACTGTTTACACAGAATTGCTGGTCACCAGTGGTTCTTGAACAGTCAATAACTTTAATTAAAGAGAATTAGGATAAACAGTGACACAGTACTTTTCAGCAACAATTAAAGCCACATGACAGTGCAGTTCAGCTCTGATTTAGCAAACCTAAAAGTATTATTGAACCGCTAATAGAAAAGCAATACATGTCTCGGATTACCAACTAGTATAATTATGCTACCTTAAAACTCAGTCCAATGTGCCATCAACAGGTTACTTGGGTTAACCTCTCCCTTCCTGAGAATGGGCAGGCTTTGGAAGTTCCCACCCTTGCCCCCCATACATTGTCTTGGTATCAGTGTCCAGAAGGTGGGATCATTTGCTGACATGGAGGAACCCCAGGAAAAGAAAATTAAAGTATGGTAGAAATGTTATATTTTGCTGTCTTCCCTCATAGCAGCAACTAAAGGAATGTATAAAGCTTGTTAGAGAAGAATGTATACTCAGAAGTTTCATACATTTGAGATACATTAAGGAATATTATTAGTACACAATTGGGGTCATTTATCAACACTGGGCAGTAACCCATATCAACCAGCAATCAATGATTAGCTTTCTTTCAGTCAGCTGGTATTAGAGTGATGAAAGAAAAGATTTGATTGTTCAGAAACAGATTTACCCAGTGTTGATAAATGAGCCTTAATGTTTCTTTAGTTAGTTAAACGTTTAGAATATTCCTGCTGACCACCAACTTGCAGCTTTTAGAGATATTTTTCTCTAGCACCCTTTTCTAGCTGCCGTATTTCCTGATGGTATCTCCATCTTGTGCTCTATATAGGCTCTCTTAATTACAAGTGTACAAGCACAATCCAAATGGCCAAAGTAGCTTTTGAAGTTGGCAGACCCTTCTGAACACCTGCTTGATTTGAAAAGCGGTTTTTCAAGCTCCACCAAAATTTTGCAATATATTCTCTAAGACTCCTCACTGGATTTAGCAGACAAGTATAATAGCCACATTGTATTTCTACAGCTGAAAAGGTTGAACAGTCTCCCTATTTAGCCGGAAATGGGATACCATTTTCTATAAAACAGCCTAGATTTTAAAATGGAATTTTCTGAGTGGAGGTTCTGAGTACAAATGAATAAAAAACATTTTTAAGTCTAGGAAATAATCTCAAATATCTCTCAGAGGCTGAAATGGTAGAGACGTCATTCCTTTTAGCTCAGGAGGTACAGTAAGTGCAAAGTTGCAGACACTTACCGGGATGGAGGTCTCACTTTTTGGACTGCTTTCAAGAAAACCATTTGTTCATTTCTCACCCAATAAAAACCTGTCAAAGCTGCTAAGTAAAAAATCTGCTTGATAATTGCAATCCTTAAACCGTTCTCAAAGTTGGTTTGGAGGAAGGCTAAAATAGTAGAAATTTAAGTTGGAAACGAATGGTTTGATTAAAAATGGTTTTGATAAAAAGTTATTATTTTTATATGAACTCCTCCTCTGTATTGGAAATCCAGAACCTAAAGCCTCTGAACAGAGAGCAAATGGACACTGCTTGTTTGATAAATGAACCGGCTTTACGCTTTCTTCATATAATAATACTCCTTTCCACTGTGTCATTAAACTAATAGCACTCTCTAATGGAAGAATTTTCTAGCCAGGCAGGACAATGCTGTATCTATGACCAGAAAAGCCAAGGACTTGATATATAATTTGTTAGGTTTAGACATGATTCATTTTGATGTGTTTTCTCCAAATTTTAGGGCTTCTTTAATAGCACTCACTAATGGATCTTAAACTTTTACAGCAACGTGAAGACCTTCCTGTATGATGTCACTGACATAAGATTGTTGAGGATGTAGTTTTGTCTTAACAATTCAGTAGGTATACTGTGGCGAAGCAGACCAGTGAAAAGGGTAACGCAGTGGAAACTTCGCACTTTGATTAATTTGTAGAGTAACGGGTGCTTGCCTGGGTGAAAATTGGCCTGGCGAAAGAGCGTGAAACTTCGTTAGCCCTGAGCTTGTCTTCTATGCCATTTAGTCATCTGTTCCTGCGAATTGCTGTTTTGGCAAATTTTCACTAGTGATGGCCTCTTCGCCCTTTAGTAAGTTTTCCCTTAGGACCAGAAATATGCGTCACTTTCAGTGCTCCCCACTGCTCCAAATAATGGAACACACAGCAGAGAACAAACGCTGACACTAAAGGGTAAAGTCCAAAACAGATCCAGCCCTTCCACACTGCCCAGAATTGGCATCAATTGTCTTTCTCTCTGTCCTAAGAGTCGCTCAGATCGTATTGCTGATGTTTGTTAAACACAGAAAACACAAAGGGCAAATTCACTAAAGGGCAAATTTTCACCTGTGAAGACTTCGCCACACTTCGCGCCACTTTGCCAGGTGCAAATGCGCTACTACTATGCTAATTCACTGAAATGTGAAGTTGTGTCTCTGCAGCCGAACGCTGGTGAAGTCTAGCTAGCGTTAATTTGTCAGCGTGATCATTTCCCTAACGTTTAATAATGCCTAGAAAAATCTTCGTTAGTACTCGTACCCCAATTTGAATAGTGCGGGGACATATGGGTCATATACAGTATATGTCTTTATTAGAGATGTTGTTATAAATGCTTGAAGTGGCCACTTATTAAAAATAGCACAATAAAGCCAAAAAAAGATTCTCTAATGCTATAGACATGAGCCCACCCTAAAACAAATATGACATGCCCCTCAAATGGTAAAAAAAATTTAAAACTTGTTATAGTTACAACTTTTATTTGAGGAGGATGTAGCTTCATCTTATCAGTTTGCCTAAGCTGGCAAAAGAAAACTCTGGTGAAAGAGGTAACATTCTGTAAAATTCACAGAATTTGTGGAGTAACGACCATTCACCTGAGCGAAAATGTGCCTGACGAAATGGTCTCTTTCGAAGGCAATGTCCCTGTGGATAGCGCCGGCCACTTTGCCCTTTAGTAAATCTGTCCCATTAAGGGAGATGGAGCAAATGCCTTTGCAGAGGCTTCACTGATGTGGAAGGGCAAACAATGACATGAAAAATTGCCAATCCAAACTCGCAGACAAGAAACAACAAGGTGTGGGGAGGGAATGTTTATCTTCATTAAAGAGATACTGTCATGGGAAATTTTTTCAAAATGCATCAGTTAATAGATCTGCTCCAGCAGAATTCTGCATTGAAATCTATTTCTCAAAAGAGCAAATAGGTTTTTTTTTATATTTCATTTTGAAATCTGACATGGAGCTAGACATATTGTCAATTTCCCAGCTGCCCCGTGTGACTTGTGCTCTGATAAACTTCAGTTACTCTTTACTGCTGTACTGCAAGTTGGAGTGATATCACCCCCTTCCTCCCCCCCCCCCAGCAGCCTAACAAAAGAACAATGAGAAGGTAACCAGATAACAGCTCCCTAACACAAGATAACATCTGCCTGGTATATCTAAGAACAGCACTCAGTAGAAAAAAACCCTTGTCCCACTGTGACTCCTTCAGTTACATTGAGAAGGAAAAACAACAGCCTGCCAGAAAGCAGTTCCCTCCTAAAGTGCTGGCACAAGCCACATGACCGGGGCAGCTGGGAAATTGACAAAATGGCTAGCCGCATGTCAGAAATGGATTTCAGTGCAAAAGTCTGCTGCAGCAGCACTATTAACTGATGCGTTGTAAAAAAAAAAAAGTTTTGTCATGACAGAATTCCTTTAATTAGCCACTTTCCAAGCCGATCTGTCTCAGACCTCAACCCATTAGTTGCAGCTTTGAGGGAAAGAAGAAGGCTTTCAGTCTGTTTTTGAAAATTAAGAGTGGGGTTTGGATTAAGAGACTCATTAGATGGTACAGCACAAATTGCACCCTAATATAGCAACACTGAGCTGCTGCAGTGAAATAATGATGATGTGCACTTTTGGTCTTTTCTCCACCAAAAGGCATGCAAGTTTAGGCTAACAAAGTCCAATGATAATAGACACATACAGAAACAGCAATGCAAAGAAATGGTTAACATATGAGGGATAGCATACCTCATGCTCTGGAATATATTAAACGTCACTAAAGTATTTGGTGACCATACAAATAGATAAACCCACATGGTGGAGTATCTCCACTGTTTCCTGGGCTCATTTGTTCCCACATAAGCCAGTGTCAGTAGTCACAGAGTATTTGTACCTAAACTCATTTACATATAGTTTTCATTTTGAAAATTGAATCACACATTGTGGGTAAAAAACTTAGCAACTTGTGTTCCGTATTGCACTTTGCACTTGCAGTTGTAAATGCCCTGAGGAAGGGTTGTGGAGGCAAAGATGTGCAATAGCAGTGCTCCAGTCAGCCACTGGTGTTCTTCAGCATGTCAGCTACATACATTTAGGATATCTTTATTGCATAATTAAAGCTACTTTATACGTTTCTATAAAATTGTGTTTTTCTAAAGAATTGATGCAATATACATTTAAATCACAAAAACAGGTGAACTACTTTAGAGATCAGTGAGCTCAGAATAGCTATCTCTGCTGATCTCTTTCTACCCTAAATGTATTATAGTGGGCATTCTAGTCTGAAATTTTGCATTTTAAAGATCATCATAGATATGGATATTGAGACTATCTGTGTGGTTAACTCTTTTGAGCTTTTGCAGCCTCTTTTTTTTCAAGCCACCAGGTTGTCATTTCTCCTTTCCCCTGAAAAGAAAAACATTAATAAACAATGTGCTAAGTTAGGGTGATATTAAGTTAAATTGTTTTCCTATACTGCTGCAACACAAATGAATAGTCTAATAACATAATATTTTCATAAAGTAAGCTTTACAGTTTACACCATTAGTAAACTAGTATAAACAACTGACACTGATGATTATTTGGATACCCCTAAGACGGGGGGGGGGGGTGCACTACATACCACACAAATTAGAATTTAATGGCACAGAAATATAAAAATTACTGTTGCTGTCCTTTTATAAATGTGGATTTTACTGACCCTTCATAGATATAACCAATATGTTTTTAATAGGATGTGTGTCACAGCAGGCCTAATGTTGAATTACAACCTAATTATTGGTCATATTTATTCTGGCATGGTGCATGTAAAAAGTGAAGGGCACCGACTAACAATCTAGTCCTTTAGTATGTTTAACAAAGTTATTACCAACTCTCACATTTAACCAATGTGTCCAATCTTTATCTCTAAATTATGAATTTATTAATGTTGTTTGTAATAAAAATGGTGACACAATACCTTTACATTTAAGGCTCCCCGACATGTAAGGATGTAGCCACCAATTTTCTGGAGCAGTTCAGCTGCACTGGAACTACACTGGATTTTCAAAGCTAATTAAAAAGAAATGTGGGCATTAACATAAATATGGAGCAAACTTTGTTTGGTAAAAGTACTTTGCATCATTTTAGCAGAAATAACAAAATAAGACTTTTGCCTTGCATGTTGTTAGTTAACTTTTAGTATGTTATAGTATAGATAATTCTAAGAAATGTTTCTTTGTGTTAGTTTTTGGATTATTTGTCTGCCTTCTGTCACTGACCCTATCTAAAAAATACATGGGGGCAAATTCACTAAGCGGCCTTCGCTAACGTTTGCCGCACTTCGGCAATCGAATCGCAAGGTCAGCGAACGGTAGCGTAATTGCGTTAGTGTTACTTCGCCAGGCAAAGCGCATTTACGCTAGCGATGCCTAATTTGCATACAGCGCAAATTTCAAAGTATAATAGAAGTATATGTTACAGCCACTACATAAGCCCAGAAAACATTTAATAAATAAAATAATGTTTTCCTAATGTTTTCCTATTGCCCTAAACATGTGCCCCCTGTATAGTTGTGTTGCCATATGTTAGGAAATGTAGGGGGGAAGGAGGGTAACCCCCCAAAATTTTTTGCTATTTTACAGACTATCACCCTACAAAAGGTAAAAGACGCCAGCGTTTTTTTGGGACTTAGAAAAAATTTCTAATTTTTTTTCAAACACCTATTTATTGTATTGTACTTCGCCTGGTCTGACCTGGCGGAGTAACGTCTTGCTCAAGTGGGAACGTTCAGTAAAATGGTCATCTTAGGGAATTAGCGTAATTACTATCCTTCATCAATGCGCAACTTCGCCTGGTGTTAGAGTGCGAAGTTGCGCAAGTCTATCAACTTCACTAGCGAAAATTCGCCAGAATCAGTGTTAGTGAATTTGCAAAGTTACGAAATGACGTCACTTCACCCTTTAGTGAATTTGCCCCATAATCTGCAATGCTACAAATATATCAATAGTGCTTCTTTGTATTACTCTATCTATCCATGCCCTCCTCTATTTGTATTTCAGTCTCTCATTCAAATCAGTGTAAGGTTGCTAGGGTAATTTGGACCCTATCAACCAGATATTGCTGAAATTGCAAACTGTAGAGCTGCTGAATAAAAAGCTAAATAACTAAAAAAAAATGAAAACCAATAGCAAATTATCTCAGAAGATCACTTGCTACATTATACACATCATTCAAACCCCTTTAATAGAAATGTATTTTAAAGGGCCATAGCTGCATGTTTTACGTTTTCTTTCTTTAATGTTGTGGATATTGTATTTGTACTTGTACCTTCACTTGTAGACTCCATTCTAGAAGCTGTGTTAACTGTGTCTCCAAATAAACAGTACCGGGGCATTTTAGTTCCAACCACTCCAGAAACCACAGGACCTTACAAACAAAACATGCATCATTGATATTATTTTTATTAAATTATCAATTTGTTCGTGAAGATTCTCATTCATGCAGGTCATGGTATACATGTAGAAATAAGTCAAATCAACTGGACTTGCTGTATTCTTTTTTTCTTCAAGACGTTTCCCCAGTCATATGACTGGCTCTCAATTCAGATTTGATTTTGACTTTTGATTGATTTGAATTTGATTGACTTCAGATTTTTTATTTGATTTGTTTCTACAGATATAATTATTAATTAGCAATTAATTAGAAGGATTATAATAGAATATACTATGTAGAGCTTTGGATTGAAGATATACATGGTTATACTCAAATGACACTGGCATAGTACTGCTGTGTATATAGAAAGAATACGGAATCAAAGGTCATTCTACTTGCCAGGGTCTAGGCACAGAAAAAGAACGAGCAGCTGTTGTCTTCAGTTAATAGCTTTTGCAGCATAGGGTTGTACGTTTGCAAATAGTACTAAAATACACCCACTGCAAAGACACCATTGTGGACATTATGCTGACATAGCAGCTTTGGGCTATTGCCCTACTGTGGGCAAGCTTTTCATATCCCTGGTGGATTACAGGAAAATAGATAACAACAGAGACAACAATTATAGCTAGTGTATAGTAGCAGTACTGTATTAGGTAACACATACTAACCCTGTAAGACGAGACATTTTAATGCCCAACTAGTAGAAGTTTTCATTGTGCATGGAGTAAGGAAATAAAAGAAATATATGGATGGTACTATGGCTGTAACTAGTGGTAGGCAGAAGAGGAACCTGCCTATGGCACAACAATAAGTGAACACTTGGTACCTATGAAGCATCTTGTGCCTAACCCCAGTCCATGTTCACTGCCCTCTCTACCTCTCCACTCCCCTCCCACCTCCTTTCCCTCCCTGCCATTCTGTTACTGCACATGTGCACAGTCTTGGTCAGATGCCCACGTTGGACATGTGCACATTGGGTGGCAGGCTGGCCAGCTGGGTTGCCTAGTGGGCCCAGTCAGCTTGTCCTGGCCCTGGATTGTCCAGAGTCTTTGGTTATAAACAATGAGCAGGGGTGAGTGGATGTATATGAACTACAAACACAACAAACTGAAAGTTAACGGGGTATATTTATAATAAAGTTAGATATTGCTACAGTCCACCAGAGTTAAATGCCTCCACCCTCCATTAATTTCTATGGAATTAAAAAGAGTATTTATCAATGGGTGAAAGTGAAGGTTCACCCTTTGAAAAATACATCTTTAAAAATCCAAGAGAGTGGCAGCATTTCACCCTAGTGGACTGTGGTGGTCTCTAACTTCACTCTATGATAAATATACCCCATTGAGTCTTCTTAAATTTGTTAATCATGGAGAGAAAGGAAGGGGCATGCATTGTAGTGGTGGTGTCAAATAAAACATTTGCACCCAAATCCTACATTTATGTTTTTTTTTAGTAAACCTCGATTTTTTTTTTCTGGCGGAGGTTTTTTGGTTAAAACCTCAAAATTTGTTATAGTACCCCGAAGAAGCTAAAAGTCTGAATCCAAAAATCCTGCCAACGTCATGTAGAAGTATATGGCAGATGTCCCTTTTACAATTTGAAGCTATCAGCATATGCGTTGGGTTTCATACAATAATCAAAAAAATCCAGGGTTTTTGGCGTTAAGTAGAATTCAAGGTAGGGTGAGGTCCATTGGGTAGTAAGTCAGTAGCTCAAGCTTGAGTAAAAGTAAAAAGGATCTTATTAGGACATGCAAAAGACCCAATGCCTAAATGGGCACTTATGCAAAGAACTCACGTGCACTCAGGCCCCTCTTCAATGATAGCGCTTGGTGCTAGGAAGCTTTAGGGAGACGGCCCTCCCAGGATTCGTAGGAACAAGGAAAAAAGCCAGCACACAAGGCAAGTGCAAACCGGGGTCAAGCCCCTGGTGTGTTTAATTGCGTCATAACGTTTCGGGGGCGGTCCCCCTTCCATCACCTGAGGAAGGGGGACCACCCCCAAAACGTTGTGACGCAATTAAACACACCAGGGGCTTGACCCCGGTTTGCTTAAATGGGCACTTACTCATGGGCTTTAATAAAAAAAAAAATGAGATACATTTGAGTTTTAATTAGCAACCCCCTTAATGTGTGACACATGAAACTAATAATAAAATGATCAACCCCCATCTTCTCAACCTCTGCATGCCAGCATTCATAAAGTTTGGTTTATTCAATGCTCAGATTAGGGTCCATCATTTTACTAAATATTTTATGTACGGCGAGTTTGTCCTATATTTGATATAGTGTTGTACAATCTGGCTACAAATCCCTAAACCTGGAATGTGGAATGATTCCTTTGGAAAAACAATATGTTGCATGCGGCAGCCTTATTCACTGCATTGTATAACAAGATACTTATGGCTACAACAATACAAACATAATCATCATGTCTTACCTGAGTGTATTCCAGCACGAATTTTCAGATTTCTATCAGGTATATGTGGGATCTTAAAACTGTGACAGACAGATACGAGATCTAATGCCATGCTAGCAATTTCAGCCACATGATTAATTCCATTTTCTTTAGGTACCCCCGATACAACCATATCTGAAAAACAATTTATCAGTATGTTAAAATAACTAAATTCCATCTGGAAATGTATAAATTGTTTTATGTGTCATTTCGAACCTGACTGAGATAATGGTTGCAATGCTAACTTGCAACTTCTGTTACTTGTAGACTGTTCAGAATTACTAATTGATTATCACTGGAACCAGCACTTGTGCAATTTAACTCATATGCTAGTAACTCAGCCCAGTTATATATCAATGTAGCTAGCACACTCTTCCTATATGTTCATGGCACTATGATCCTAGAAATCTCTCTGGGATATGTTATCCCCTACACCAGAGCAGTTGGGATGTAGTGGTTTCTTGGTGGTATATTGGCATAATTTATACTGCATACTAAACCAATTACACACACAGTAGGATTTAGGCATCATTTTGTGGGATATGGTAACATTATAGAAATATTTAGAAAATTATAGGATCCCAAGGGGCTCAAAGATACAAGTAAGCATTCCACAATTATAGGAAGATCGAGCATTCCAGAGAATATATGGTAGGATATAAGTAATCCTCTGGGATGCCCCATAATTTCAGAATACATTACTTCAGTTGATTTTGTTTATATTACTTGGCATAATATCTTAAGGATGCTATATGCACCTTTATGTGCTTGCAAAATATTCAATGGAAAGTACATTGTATATTCAAAGTTGCAATGTTAATTTATTGTATACTAATATTAAACATGAACAAGGGGTACAAGCTTATGAATAAACAATATCCCTGCTGAATAAAGTAATGTATTCTAAAAGGCATTTGTGTTATTTTAACCTAAATGACTTTTGGTTTGAAAATAAATTTTATTTTCAAGTGAAAGGTTCAGATAAAGGAGCTATGTTTTCTCCCAGCTGTGCAGAGCTGTATATGGGTTTCTGAAGGGCCAACATTATAGACCTGCTACTAACACCTGGACCAAGATCAGACAAGCCGAGATCCACTTGTCAAGTGAGCAGATCTAGCAGAATTTGGGCAGATTTGCAGGCTTTTATCACTCTGGGGTAGTGGGCAAAATGCTGAAATTCAACCCCCCACTCCTGATCATGCTAGGTGTTGATTGCAGTGATTCCTATTCACTTTCAAGGAGATTTGCAGAGGTTTGCCCATCAACTGCAATCCTCTTATCCCTCTCCCCTGCAGGACTACTGACAGAGTTAATCAGTAGTTTAACAAAAGGAAAGCTGCAGATATCTCATATAATCATAATGGATTATAACTGTCCAGGTGTCCCCAGGCCCAATGCTAGGAAACACGTTGGCACCCATATGTAATAGAAAAGCATACAATGCACAGGTGCATCACAGGTGATAAAAATCTTAACACACAATTAAAAAATTATATATCCACAATTACAGGCATTTTTGTCAATGGTTTTACAGTTTTCAAGTGAGGGGTACAACTTACATGCGTCTCCAATGGTTTCAACCTTATAAACATCGTAATTATCTATAATATCATCAAAGATTGTATACAGCTTGTTCAGAAAGTCTACCACTTGATATGGAGTGCTGGCACTAGAGATGGAAGTGAAGCCAACAATATCACTGCAAAAAGACAAAAGGGACAGTGTAAAATGGGATCCATGGACAGCGGCAGACACACATGGGCAAATAAAGCAGCTAACACACAAGATAACAAGATAATTATTAGATACAAATGGGAACATGTTTATGTAATGAAACTGCCATAATATCCTTACAAAGAAACTGATCTGATCTACTTTTGTGCATAAGGTATTATTCGCCTTGACCTTTGTGTTAACGTTTATTTGTGGATACTCATTATAATGAATAGCAAAGTCGAGAAGTGCCATGCCAGTTTGCTTAAAACTAGCAGGCCTTACTAAGTAAACTTAATTTCATAGCGATTGCAGCAGGGTTTTTTAATACCTCATATTTTAAATACAGCAATGCAAGCAGGTCGGAACTACTGAACAGAAATGCAAGGATATGGGAATTGCTAAGAATGAATTTTACACACAAAATTATTTATAGCAATTTCCTCAAAGACTTTGGTTTGGTTTGGGAAACAAAATGGTTCACCAAACTTTTTTTTTCAGGAATGTTCTTGGTTTCCACACTGTAAAATATTGCAATTTGCACCTCTTAATGAATAGCAAAATAGGCAAATGCTCTACAAATGTCTACAAATCATTTTTACAAGATGTGAATGCTTAGAGGAATGCTGTACATTAGAGAAACAATGTAGTTCTGGGTTCTTTAAATTTACATATCTACCAAACTGGGGGCTATCACCCCAGGTTATATTGCAGCAGTGGGTGGGGCATTCTGTTCGAAATGAGAGCATCACCACACAGCATCTTTCAAGAAGAAATAAATAGCTGATTAAGAAAGGCATGCCTTGAAATTCAGTGTTGGTTTATGGACAGATCTTGCCAACAAATAGATCAGAAGTAACTGTACTGCAATACCTGACAACTCCATTATTAGGACTTACCTGCTCAGCTTGCCCCAACCAGCAAATCACTGCACCAGTGTAGTTGGCCTCTAACTAGAGCACGAAAAATGAAATAGGACCACGATGGGTGGCTTGTCATTTGTGTGCGTATGTGAGGTGCTAGCCTTAGAGCCAGATCTGTGATGAGTTAGAGTTATGTCCTATTGTGTATTCTGTTGTAGCATGGCTATTATAAAACAATTACGTGACTGGCCAACAAAGGAGACCTTGAATACCTATAGTGTTGATAGCCTTCTAGTTACAATTATAACCATAAAAATGGAGGTTCTGTGAGTCAAATTGCACAGAAGACTTGTGTTGCTATATTGACTTAGAACACAGACATAGAGACATAGCCTATACATAATTAGCAGCAAATGTGTTCAAACACACTGAATACCACATAGAGGTTCATGCCAAAAACTTGCCTGAAAAAGACAGTGGCATTAGCATAGCTCTGGGCCTCACATGTAAGACCTTGACGTAAATCATCAGCTATAGGCTTAGGGAGCATACCTGGCAATGTGAGCACAAAGAAAGATAGAGAACACAATTAGAATGGACACAATATTGTCACCAGGTCCTGGCTGAAAAGCTTGTGGGAAATCAATAGATATCAATTGATATCAATTTATGAAACCTGAAGAAAAATTGAAAAATTTTTGGCCATTAAAATAAAATAACCTGCAGTATTTTTCATAAATTACCAAAAAAACTAAATCCATAAAATTATTAAAAGTAAAAAATACTTATAACTAGCTTCAATACAGGCTAGTAACCATAATCATTGAATTTCCTCTAAATGCTAGATACGTAACTCAAATTAATTTCGGATGTCTTGCTAATATTACAGTACACATTTCAGGAGAAATTTTATCTGCCAGAAAATAGACTAATACATACTGAACACAAATTCATTGTGATTATTTTTTAATTATTAATTGTGATATTTATTTTTCATACAGAGGAAAATGCCCCAGTAAGTAACCTTTCTCTGCTGTTTCGACAAATCAAATTTCTAGTCCATGAACACTGTAACTAACAGATGTAAAGACAGACTAATCTTCTTTCACATCAACACAGTGATTAAAACACTTAAGTGCTCTTCTGATCACTGGAGAAAAAATTTCCTTGGCAACCATCATGTTGCTACTTGATAGACTGAATTATATGAGGAGATTGGATTTGTTCATTTTAAATCCAATTACTGTACCAGAACAGAATTAGAGAATTGCTTTAGACCATCTGCAATCTATTTGTAGCAGATGTCTGAAAAGGGCGACATATTAATAGACGTGGGTGTTAGACCTCAAATTAAGTAGTTTTTTTCAGTTTTACAAATGTATTGTGGCAAAGGAGCACATACAAAATACAAACAATCAGCCTTCAGTTACTTTTCATATCCATATATTTTACAGTAGGGGTTGGATTATTATATTAATACATTTTAGTAACGTGAGTGCTGTCTGTGGGGAATTAATTTGCATCTTTTGTTCTTTGACATATTTTAATTTGGTTAAAGATTATATTAATCTGCTTTTGCAGACAAGGGATTAATTATTTTCACCCTTAAAGGCCCATGCAAGCACAGAAAAATAGTATTTTTTTCTGAAACGGCAATACTTTACCTCAATATATAACAATCTCTTTTTAGTTCATGATCCCCCCTTGGAGGCCCAATCGGTGGCCAGTCCCCCCATCGCACATAACATACTTACAGATAAAGGAAAATATAAGTGTGCTAATGCTGTGGTCTTCGCAGTCTCTCTCCTATAAAAGCTAATGGCAGAGGAGGACTTGGCATTCTGAAACCAATGACCATGTCAAGTGACATTGATATACCAAGAAATGTTACCATGCCAGGAGGGGAGAGGAAGTAAATAGTTAGGGACCACTATATTAGGTTTACCTTGTGTGGTATGGTGGCTTACCACTTTTATGATCATAACACATTATTCACAGAGTACTATGAAATATATTTTGTATTGATGACTGTATTTGTGTATCAATTACATCACTTCAGTTGCAAAGCAACACTGAAACTAGCATCTAATTCACTGAATGCTTGTTTACTCAACCCTTTTGAAAGAACCCTGGAACAACTGGCAGCCAAAGTCTGTCATTAAATTCCAGGACTTACTTGATTCCATTGCACCATGTACTTTGCACTTGTATATAAGCATTTATTCTTGCCACAAGATACTGCTTACAATTAAAGTCCCTTTCTCTAAAATCATGCATGTCTTGTGATATTAAAATATCAGAATATAAAGAAAATGCTGATTGATGTACTTAAAAACACAAAAAGTTTGAAAAAGTTGTATTTTTCCAATAATTATTACCGAAAATGAATCAGCGCAGCTCCCTTTGACTGCTAAAAGAGCTCAACTGCTTTTACGTGTAGAAGTTTTTGTTTTAGAGTATTTTGTGGCTTTTACACTTAGGGGCAGAATTTACCCTCGAATTCCACCAATCGAATTGCAGTCGAATTGAAATCCTTCTAATTCGACTATCAAATAGTCAAATTAGAAGGATTTTACCGCAATTCAAACAATCGAATAGAAATAATTTGATCAATAAAAACATTTGAATCGAACGACTCAAATGATTTTAACCATTCGATCAAAATATTTTATTCGATCTAAAAAAATTAAAACCAATTCGGTAGGTTGAAACTGGCGAACTAGGCAGCCGAATAAAAATGTAAAGGGCAATTTATTCTACTGTCGAATATTCAAATATTCAAATACAGTTTTATTGGAATTATTCAAATCATTTGATTCGATCAAATTTTCAAAATTTGATAGTGGAAGTGGTCTTAAAAAGCATTTGATAATTCGAATCTTTTTGAAAATTCAATCGAATAAATTTTCGAAATTTAGAGAAATTTTTAAAAAAGCTAATTTTTTTAGAAAACATTTGATTTGTGAAAAAATAGAAATTCAAAAGTAAGTAATCAGCTATAGTCTGATGTTCTGATGTAACACCAGGTTATCATAGGTGTTCTATCACAAACATTTAAAAAAGTTTAAAAATGTCATAGCATTTGAGCTGTATGGCTGGATTCAGGCTATTCACTTATGCATGTGTATGGCCAAATAACATCATAGCTGCTTCACTGGGCAATTATTACATGTAGTGCAAACTATTTAATCTTTCTTGGAATAATGTTAGTAGTCATTCATCAACTAGTTTTATAGGACAATTATTTGGAATTTAAAGAATGTATGTTATTCAGCCTGTTATATTTAAGGTCAGTGGAAACATTTTCATGAAGAATGTATAAGACAAGGGATTGAGCCCAACTGTTATTGTATTTAAAATGCTTTTCACACTTTAACAGAGTGCTTTAACAGTCAGAGTGCTGTTCCAAAATATTTAAATGATTGCTACTGCTTAGTTATTGACTGATAAAATTTTAAAGGAAAAATGTAACTAGTAATTGTATGTAATTTAAGAATTAATTGCCATTATTATGAAAAATCCTAAACAAATTAGGTTAGAGTATTACAACAACATTATCCTTAAAATTGCTTTTTGTATGCAGTAGAGATGACAATAAATTGGATTTGACTTGACTTGAAAAGTACAAGTAAGCCATTCTTATTTATTAGACACATCCAGTTCTCAAGAGGTCTTGAGCACACCTTAAAATATAGATCAATTACATTTATTGATTGATAGAACAATTAAAACCCTTATTTAAGGTTGTTTCATGTATGATAATAATTTCAAAAAAGGAGAGTGTTATAAATCTTCCCATTATATATAAATAAATTCACATTCTCCTACTGTCTCCTAATGTGAATATATGCAAGTAAGTTGCAGGTAAAACTTAGTCCCTCTGTAAAATGTATAATGAAGCAATAGGATTCTTAATGAATCAGATGAAAATTGAGAGTAGGACTGGTCAGATATGGGATGACTTTGATGTAGTTGACCAGCTTAAATATATTGCAATATATGGACAAACAATCCCTGTTGTTTAAAGGGAAAGGCATTTTTTAGTAGCTGTATGTACAAAATGTCTCAATGTCTTAAATATATTGATAATGGGTTGAGTGCAGAGACCTCTTGTATTTGTCTATGTATTTTGTGGACACAGCCTCATTGCACCCCCGCCTAATGGTTTTAAAAATTAGTGGTGAGCACAACTTTTTCTTATTTGTTTGTTTTATATATATATATATATATATGGTATCATTAAAAAACAAAACCATTTGTATTTTGCGATGTAAAACGTTTTACTTTTCATCCCATTACTGCCTTTCATTTAATAAATTGATCAGAGATAATGGGGGGGGGGGTATTCTGTACTTACTGTACAATAAACGGTCAGTCTTTTGTTTTTCTTGTAGAAGATCATGAGTCCTTTCAGCAACTACAGCTTCCAGGTGCTTGCTGTATTTTTCCATCTGTGTAGTGGAAAAATACATTTTCTTATGACATACTATATATATATATATATCATTCAATGTACAAGTCCTATTAAAGTGAATGGTGCTGATTAAAAATAATAAATTAATTAATTGCTAAAATGAATTAGAAATTTAATTCATTAAGGAGTAAACAGCTTATGCATTTTCTTACATTAAATAAGATCTAAAACATCAATTTAGTAGAGGTTGCTTGGATTTCAAGTGGCAGTATGAAAAGGAAATAACAGACTTGTGGAGAAGTCCCTTTAAGAGCTATCTTGTAACGTTATCTAGTCTTTGGGACCCCACAAAGAAGGAGAAAGTCAGAGACAATCGGGACTCTGGTCTCAAATTTTAACTAACCTGACTAGTAAATGTACTATTTTAACAAAAAAAACACAAATCCCTGTGCTCTTAGGATAGAGATAAGATTCAGTTAAGGAGATTCCAATTTCCAAGCATTATGCAAGAGAAATATCAATTGAAGGGACTTTTTTTTATAAAAAAAAACCCCCAAGGTTAGAGCTACAAATGGTTTAAACAAGATTGTTTAAAAAAAAAAAAAAAAAAAGAGAGATAGAGGCGACGTGCGCTTCGCAGATTAGCTTTGTCATAGGCATAGTATTTGCACAGTCGTAAAGGAGATTCTCCTGTAGGGTTCTCAGTAAAGAGAGGCCTAAACTTACCAAGTTCATCATCATGTCCACTGGGCTGACTTTATGAGGATTCATTCTTTCCAGGGTCTTCCTTATTTGCTCAAATGATGGTCTTACCATGGGATTATTAGCCCAACATTTCTTAACTAGCTGAATAAAAAAAAAAATGGTTTTGTGAGCTGGATATTTGTGGATAACTCTAGGTTGTCCATCATTCTAGTAAGTAATTAATATCCATACCCACAATTACTGTTAAATTATCTGCTGTTTAATTCTCTATTTAAACAGATTTACTTCAACCACTTGAAGCATAAAAAGTAAGTGGGCAAAATCTGGAGCAGGAACTTGTTGCATCATTATTGATTAAAGATTTATTATCAATGGTCGAGTGTTAGAAGTTTTTTTATAACTTGAATGAGCTCGAAACTCAAATGGTACCTTACTTAAGAAAAAACTTGAATGTGAAAAACCTGTTTGTGTGAGTTTGAGTCCTGAAAACTCGAATCGACTGAGTTGTCTGCAAAATAAATTTGGATCTCTGAAATAATTTGATTTTTAAGGCAAAACCCTCCAAAAAAAACTGAATCAAGCAGGCTGTTAACCTCTTCAAATGGTTCAAGGGACCTCTGCTATTGACTTTTGGGTGGTTTTAGGTGATTTTCAGATTTTAGCTATTTCCAGGGTTGGTGTATAATTAATCTTGAATATTCCAGTTTTTTTAATAAAACTCAATCGTTTCATGTTTTTCTTTACCTGAAAATTATTTCACCAAAAAAACTTGAAAACTCAAATTTTTGTGGAATTAACAACTCAAACCATAACAAATCTGCCCTATAGGGTATGCAGAATTCAGATTCAAGATAGGAAAGATGACAGTAATTTTCATAATAGCCCCTGGTGGGTCTTTTTGTTCACTCTAACTATGACTATCTTTCCTTTTTTGTGGCTCTTCGTAGAGAGTCTGCCATATTAAAAGGGAACCAACAGTTCTGCACCACCATTCAATGATGTGATCTTGAAAACTTACATGCTACACTCTTTATATTCTATAGCTAATTCTTTTTTACAAGCCATTTTGTTTCTGCTGTTTGGGGGAAAATAACGTTCAAAGGGAAATTAGTTCCCATTGAGAATTTGTAATGCATTACATTCAATTTCCAACACTGTCTGTAAGCATCACAGCTACCATGCCACCAGACAGACCTTGCTTGCAATGTTTACATTTTTAATACAATTCTATACACAACTATAAGGAGTTGTATATCTAACTACACTAATAGAAGTTAGTTGTTGTGGATTCATATAAACTGCACTTTATGAAAGGTCTAAATATTGCAGTCCTTTTAAATACAAATAAAAAGCTTTATATAAGCATATTCAGCAAGGTTTATGTAGATTATAAACAAACCATGGGCTACATTATCACAAATGAGCAGCTTTTCTGTTAACTTGGGTCTGTGAAACCACTGGTTAAAGGAGAAGGAATTGTCAAAACTAAGTAAGCTTTATCAGAAAGGTCTATATAAATACACTAATAAACCCTCAAAGTAATGCTGCCCTGAGTCCTCTATCAAAATAAACACTGCATTTCTTTAACTACAGATTGGGAATATTTACCAAAAAGTGAATTGAGAGCTCACGAAAGTCTGCCAGAGTGAAATTCCTCCACTCTCTATTCGTTTCTATGGGCTTTTTACAAGCCTATTTATAAATGGGTGAAAGTGAGAGCTCACCCTTTGATAAATACATTCTTAAAAATCCCATAGAACTGAATTGAGAGTAAAGGAATTCCACTCTGGCAGACTGCCTATGATTAAGTATCTTGGAGATATGAAACGCGTAAAGCTGTATCCCTGCATACTGGAATAAATTCATTGATGTTTTGGCAAAGTCTGCCTTGAAGATTGGTCTATGCAAGTGCCTGCTTCTTTTCTTTGCACGATTATCCACTCCCCAAGCTGAGGGTTCAGAGTGGTGCACCAGGACCTCTTCTCAATACTGGTCAGTTACTTTTGGTGCGTTACTCATTGATGGTAGACAGGAGGAGTCACATAGGCTTTCTACCAGGCCCCTAACTTGCATGTCATTCAAATGTCCTTTATTCCATACATAAGTAAAAGGCATACCTATGCCCCATGATGCTTCACACCCTGCTCCAAATTTTTTATCTACATCCATTCCCCCGGGCAGAAGTGCTGCCTGCATACCCACTTCTGCTGGAACATAACATAAACTTCACTTTATATAAATGCAGTTAAGAAACCTGGCTTACAGAGCCTTAACCGGCAAAAAAGATCATAGGAAGCAAAATCCCCTATATATCCGTGTAAGATTTTAATTACTATATTTATATCATCATTAATATTAAAACACACATGACTTACCATTACACTGTTTTATTAAGGATTACATCAAACTTTTTATTTTCTGTGTACTGTATATTTAGAACAAAATATTTTTACATGTTATCAATAGCTTGTGCAATAAACCTGGACCATGATTTATTTCATACTCTAAGTACAATCTACTTTGAGTAAACATGCCATATCTAAAGAAAAGTTTTAGGAACCAAAGCAACTTACAAAAGAAAGAGAATCATCAGACAGGCAAGACATGATATTATTATTCTTTGTTTCTTTTATCAAACAGAATATAACATTCTTAGGGGCAAATTCACTAAGTGGCGAAAATTCGCTAGTGTTGGCTTCGCTAACGTTCGCCGGACTTCGCCAGGCGAACTTTTGCCAGCACTATGCAATTCACTAAGATGTGAATTTGCACTCAGGGCGGCGAACATTAGCGAAGTAGTGCTACCGTTAGCAAAGCCCATTTATGCTAGCGATACCTCATTTGCAAACGGCGCGAACTTAAGCATATAATAGAAATATATGTTACAGCCACTACATTACACTACACAAGCCCAGGAAACCTTTAATAAATAAAATAAAATTGTCCAATTGCCCTAAACATGTGCCCACTGTATAGTTGAGTTGCCATATGTTAGGAAATGTATGGGAGGATGGAGGTAACGTTTTTATTTCAAACTCCTATCTATTGTCTGACCTGGTGAAGTAAGTCTAGCGTAAGAGGTAACGTTCACAAACATTTTTACCTTAGTGAATTAGTGTAGTTACGTACCTTCGTCAATGCGCAACTTCGCCTGGCCTAAGGGTGTGAAGTTGCGCAAGTCTATCTACTTCGCTAGCGAAAATTTGCCAGAGTCCATGTTAGTGAAGTTGCGAATTGTCATGACGCTGGCGAATTAGCGCTAGCGTTAGAAGCTTCGTGTTTAAGTGAATTTGCCCCTTAATATCACAATCAAAACCTGATGCAGCTAAATGCAAATTCAGAATTATCAAAACAATTTAATTATCCTACAGTAAGTTACTAATTAATTTGGCTTTCAGCCCACAGCTCCTTAATTTGATTTACAAACCCCCATTATGAATGAAACAATAAAAAACAGACCTCAGAATAGTCAGCCTGGTTTGGACAGTCTTGGTCAGCTTTGCCAGCACTGAGGTCTGGAATACGTGGTCTCCATGAAGCATCTTTGATATAGATAGGTCCCTTTTAAATGGAATACAAGAAAGAAAGGTGTTGATGAAATGTTAAGGCTACTGATCCCAAAACACAGGAGGATTATTTATCACATGGAGTGCATCATCATAAAATTGTAGGATCACAAGTAACAACATGCCACTGCATGATGATACTGGCAGAAAAAGAATGAAATATAACTGAAATGATAACTTGAACTGTTTCTGACTTACTGGAAATGGATCACATCTGCTGGCAATTTCAACAAGGATAATGGCATAGCTGTAAAAAAACAAAAGTCATCTTAGATATGTTCCTATAAATTGCTGATAAACAGTACAGTATGCAGACTAGAAAGTTTCCTTTGTAGTGGTGGCATGGGCAGAATGATTGTTGTGTTTAATTAGAAAAGGTACTGCTTCCAGGGGGACTGACTTCCAGGTGAGACAAATATTAGAATGAAATGATTTTTAAATGAAAGGATTTTATAACAGCTCTTCAAAGACATTAAATTTACCTGTAAACATCAGCTGCTGCAGTTGGTATGACCCAATTGCTGTCACTATTGACTTCAGGAGGACAGTAAATGTTTGCAGGCTTTTTTTCCATTAATTCCTTAAATTCGTCCCTTCTGTAAACCATCAAACCATAATCTGAAAATAGGCAATGAAATTATGTGAATATATTTTGTTTTACAGGTATGACATACACTATACTACAAGCAGTTCTTTTTTTGTATGAAAAAGGCAAGAAACCATCAAACCATCAAAAAGCCTTGATAAAGAACTGTGGTTGTCAAACAGTTTTCTACATTTTTCAGAAATATTTTATCTTACAAATGCAAGAAAATCTTTTGAACTCCCATTTTTATAAACAATCTGTATTCAGAAGTTAATCAAGTACAGAAGAATAAGAGGAGGTACTTTAAGTTAAAAAAGATGAAGTAGTAACTGCCAAGTAAGATGTTAAAATGGTATTCTGTGGCCTCACCAGATTCCATTGTAAGCATGGCTTACAAGTATGCATTGATTAGAGTTTTGGAAACACTGTTCTAGAAGAGGAAAATAATTGTGACATTGTAATTGTAGTTAATGTTATTTCCATTGACAGGAAAGTAAATTGCAGCATTTGGCCATGTATTTAAATTCAGCCATAGGGAGCCAGAGGAGAATACATAATTATTTCCTTTTTGCGCTCATTTGAGTATCTCTATAAAAATATTGACTCTATCTAGCCAACTGGCTATAACCTTTCTTATTGGAGGGCCTGAACTTCATGAATACAGTGCTGCAAAATGTGCTTCTAGTGTGGGTCTATCAGGGCTAGAAGATGTAGTCACAACAGCATAACACCAAGTTGTGCCCCTGAGACACTGACCTATAGCTTTCTAGGTGTTGTTATAATACAACTCCCAGCATTACCACAACCTTTATCTATTTAAGCACTCTCATTTTGGCTGGCTTTGACATTTCCGTTTAGTGGTACAAAATATAAATAGCTCTACCAGAAATTTTGCAAACCCATCGGTCATCAATAATGCAGTTGCGTGTAGTTAATCTCCCATGATAGATTTTGTGGTGGTGAAGATATGCCATTCCACGAGCAATGTCTGTAGCGAATGATAATCTAAGAAACATCAAATGGAATTCCTGTGATCAAATATTTAGAAAGAGCCTAACAAATTTTGCTACAAAGATCAACAGGGCCATGCTCTGAGAGTATCTATTCTCTGACATTTTCAACCAACACAAGATGCTGAGTTGCCTCTACGTTGGAGTTTAGCTAATGTCAGTCTTCTATCCACCCCCCACCTGTAAACCCAACATATACTGAAAATCATGTGTAAAAGCCCTTACCTCAATACCACAAGATTTTCCATTCTAACTGGATGTTCAAAATCTTTGCATGCAGTGTGCAAAGTGTAATTTTGGTTGCATATGTGCATGTGTGGAAATCTTCTGTATTGTGCCCCTACATGTGTGTTCAGTGCAGTGTTCGTCTGCATCAGTAGACACATTTCACTTAATTCACAGTTTTTCATGTTTTACCTATTCTGTTTCATTCATATCTTTTTCCTACTACTTCTCATGCATGCAGACATTCTGTACTCTTGGACTGTTGCAAATCTGTGCTCAACATAAGTTAGTAAAAGAGATATGTATTTGTAAGATATTTGTATTAAGAAATGTATTAAACATTTAGCTCACCTAAATCCCCAGTTTAAAGGGACATCATCATTGAAAAGAACATCTGCAAGGCTTCCCTTGGGGCAATATTCTGTTATTATAAAAATATTCCCCTCCACAGATCCTCCAATAAATTTACATATATTTGGATGGTCCAACTTTCTGCAGATTCAAAAAGGTATAGTTACAGTTTAAAAATCAATTAATTCAATTAAAACAAAGCCCTGAAACAAAACAGATCCTTCCGATTTGTTTCTAAAACTGTTAGGCTTCATCCACACGAGCAGATTCGGGGAGATTTGTTGCCCCAGCGACAAATTGCCAAACAACATTCTCCCTGCCCTCCACTGGCTAACATGAAACTTGCCTGAGGCAATTCACATGCGGCCAGGGTATGGTTAAGTGCGCTGTAGATAATGCAATGAAATAGAGAATCGTCGGGAGGTGTTGCAGACTTAGCCGCTCCAGTCCAAGAACCTAGCAAGAGAGATTCTAAAATAGTGCAGATCAGTGGGTAAAGCATATGGGGGAGCAAGTCAGTTCAGCTTACCAGATTGAGGATATTCTATGCGTATATAACTCTAAACCGGCAATTGGCGGGCGAAGTCCTCAAGGTGTACAGGTGAGTAAAACAATGATAGGGAAAAGAAAGCATATATATTGCGCTTACCAGATCTGCGAACATATTAATAATATTAAAAAAGGTGTTGCAACACATAGTGTGTCTGCACACTTTAAATCACACCATAATTCGGATCCTTCATTATTAACCTTTTCAGGCATTGTACACAAAAAGTCCCACTGGAGAGGTAGCGATATAATTAATCAAATATCGAGGGAAGAAACCTACTGGATCCACAAATTAAAAACCTTAACACCAAGGGGACTAAATATTGAAATTGATCTTAATTGTTTTTTAACTAATTAATGTATTTTTACATATTTATATAAACGATTGAATGTGTTTTCTTTTAATGCATTTAACAATTATGTAAATTGATTGATTAATTAAGCTACACACAGGATAAAATGTCATGTCCGGTCATGTGTGTTTTTACCCCTGAGGAAGTATCCAGAGATACGAAACGCGTTGGGTTTACATGGTAACCTAATAAAGTACCTTTTAACAATATTTAATTGTATTGTGCATTACAATACGGCGAAAACTGAAGCCGCTATAACATTAATTGAAGCAACAAAGAGAAGCCGCCGCACTAAAAGTGAAGGCTTACTTCCAGACCGGCCTGGCCACGCAGACCTCCTACTAAGTGAGTGCACGCAGGTTCGATCGGTGTAAAGATAACGAGAACTGACAACGGAACGGAGCAGAATTATTTCAACCTGAAGGCAGAGACCAGGGGATTTCGGCAGGATCGCATATGTCGCTGTTGAATACATTGCTCAAAGCCTCTTCGATCTGGTAAGCGCAATATATATGCTTTCTTTTCCCAATCATTGTTTTACTCACCTGTACACCTTGAGGACTTCGCCCGCCAATTGCCGGTTTAGAGTTATATACGCATAGAATATCCTCAATCTGGTAAACTGAACTGACTTGCTCCCCCATACGCTTTACCCACTGATCTGCACTATTTTAGAATCTCTCTTGCTAGGTTCTTGGACCGGAGCGGCTAAGTCTGCAACACCTCCCGACGATTCTCTATTTCATTGCATTATCTACAGCGCACTTAACCATACCCTGACTAACTTCAAGTGGACAAGTGGATCCACATACCAAGTGCTGCTCCCCCTGTTTCCCCCCCCCCCCGTTTTTTCGAACTCAATTCACATGCGGCACTTCGTTTTCTGAAGTCGCCCAAAGTTTTCTCGTGAGGCAACTTCAGGTGACTTCAGAAAATGAAATGCCTTGTGTGAATTGCCGCAGGCAATTTTCATTAGAGCCAGCGGAGGGCAGGGAGAAGGCAGTTGGGGGAGATTGCCGCCCCGAAAAAGAGGCAATTTGTCGCTAGGGTGACTAATCTCCCCGAATCTGCTCTTGTGGATGAAGCCTTATCATATTATTAAGTGCTGCCTAACAGCAGATTAAGAGCTCATTATCCATTGATACATACATAAAGATGGCAGTCTTTGTGTGTGTTATTTCACCCTGAATCTTGATGGCATTCGTTGCTTACAGCCTGACCAGTGCATTCTGTGGCATATTTTTTATGGACATGAGAATAATTGCACAGATCAAATGTGGATAACCAGTACTAATGAATAAGATTTCACATAGAGAGATCAAGATATTTGGCAGACTACTGTTCACTGTGACCATTTTTGCTGAGTCCACTATGGCATGGAATGTTGCAATCACTGTGCAATTGCTAGGGTCACTGTATCATTAAATGTTAGGGCCACTGTTTAATGAAGTAATCACTATGTTATATAATGCAAGGGCCACTAGGTTACAAAACTATGGATCTGTATGTTGCTGAGAAACCTCTGACTTACCGTACATGCTGAACTTCTTTTCTAACTGTTTTAGAAATGGTAAAGTTTTTCTTATATATTCTCTTAACAGCTACAATTCTTCCATCACTGCATTAAACAAAGAAATGAAATAAGATTAAGATTTTTGGGCTCTTTATTGTCTACAAAAATACAGTAGAGCTGTAAGTTTAGAAAGGAATAGTTTGCTAGAACATAAGCAATACAGTAAGAATAAGGGTTGACAATGAAAACAGCTTGGTTCGTGAGAGGAATGATTGTGTGACAGACAGGCTAAACAAAGTGGTTCTGTATTACAGTACATACTCTAACCAGATGTTAAACACATCATACGGAAGCACTGGGCCATTTTATTGCAAGATCCTCTTTTAAATGGTATTCTGGAAGATACACCTTTGTTTGTGTTTCATAGAAGCAGGAATATAGCCTCTTGGATATCTAAAAGTTTATATCGATCATCGAATGAGACACAAAATAAGACTGAAGTATAAAGGAACTTTATAAATACGAGTGAAGGTGATGCAAGGCCTGTAGTGTGATTAAAATTTCTAAGGAGTTTGTCAGTACACGTACTAAGAAGCAATATAAGATTTCACAATATTTCAATTGTTTGTCTGAAGTGGTGGTCTATTTGGCAATGTGCCAGTGTGGTGCCCAATATGTGGGTCAAACCACAAATCCTGTTGGGTTTAGGATCCTGGAACACTTATATGCTATAGACAGGGGTGATGAGAAATCTGCCTTAGCTAGACATATCCATTTGGTACATATTGATGCAGTACATTTCCAGTTTCAAGTGATTGATAATCCCCACACGGAAATTAGGAAAGGGGATATAAATTAGAGACTTTTAGCTAGGGAAGTATATTGAATCTATCATTTGAAGACCATAGAGGAGTTTGGGGGCATGAATCAAGAATTGTCGTGTTATTTTTGAATTTTGGTTTAAGATAAACACCCCCCCCCTATTAGATACATATCTTTTGATTTCATTATATTTACATTTCGTACTTTTTTGTATCATATGGTTTTGTTATATTTGCAATGTCTTAGGGTTAAATGTTTTTATGAGTGGGCTATTTTGCTATGGGCATATATGGTTTGTGTGAAAGAGTGGAGATATGTGTGTGTGTGTGGATGCTGGGTTTTAATTTGGAGGGGTTGAACTTGATGGACTTTTTTCAACCCAATTTAACTATGTAAGTATGTTTGCATGAACTGGTGTGCTTTTGAGAATGTGGCTGGATAGCCATGAAACGCGTCAAGCCCATGGTTCTCTGATGTTTTAGCAATTCTGTGCCGATTTTAATGGAAAAATACAATTTTGGACTTTTACTAGAAATTCCTCTGCTTTATCCTGTGGTGCTCCATGTTTTTGTATTCTACAGTGCCATATTCAATTAGAGAAAATTCAATCTGGCCCAAATTGATCTATGTATCTATCTATCACCTGTTTATCTGGCTGTCTGTATCATCTATCAATCAGTCATCTCAGAATATTTATCATTTATATATTTGTCTGTCTGTATCATCTATCAATCAGTCATCTCAGAATATTCTATTGGTCTATATCTATCTGCCTCCTGTTATCTCTCTAACATTAGGCTTCTATATAGTTTTACTGTTCAAGCGACTGCAACAAACGGTATAAACACACAGTAGATAATTCACATACTTACTATACGCCTGTCTGCATGAAGTTGTCTGTAGATGAACCACATACAAATACAGTATTGGCAAACATTTCAGGTCGGTAGCTAGGTTGTGAATTCTGATTATATTTCAGACTTAATGTACTGCCAAGTCCACAATGAAATGTGTCACCTATGGTACAGAGAAGCAAAGAAATGTGTCCCTATTATTTTGGACACGCGTGTTGCCAAGTCTTGTAAAAATCACTAATAAAGTACCTGGTAAATCTTTCACTGTCAGAATCCAACTTTCATCCCAAAGCATCTTCTGCTTCTGATACTGAAACCACTTTATAACAACAGAAATATCAAATTTTAGGGTGATTATTCTTGGCATCATTGATTACTTTTAACACTAAGGGGCAGATTTATCAAGGGTGGGAAGTGAAAATTCGAATTAAAAAAATTTCGAATTTGAGGTATTTTTGTGTACTTGGATTAGGGAATAGTCCATTAAAATTTGCAAAAAATTTTTATTTTGAAATGCATTATGTATTGTCTCTTTAAAAATTCAACTGTCCTGCCGTATTGCTGTTTTGGCCTATGGGGGACCTCCTAGAACCCATTTGGAGTCAATTGGTTCAATTTGAAAATTGCAAGCTTTTTTTTTATCGAATTTGCTATTACCTATTGTACCTATTTGATTGAAAATGGACCTATCTGAATGAAAAAAGTATTTCGTTTGGTCTTTCTGAATTCAAATTTCGAAGTTTTTGAAATTCGACCCTTGATTAATCTGCCCCTAAATATAGTGAGAGCACAGCATATGACATTTGAGATCAGTTATACAAACATTTTTAGTGAGTTTTGTGGCTAAGGCACTTGGCCACTAATTTTCTTTTTAAATTTACCATTGTTAAAGGGGAACTTTCACAAAAAATAAAAATGTAATATTAGTTTCATCACACTGAAATGATAAACGTTGTATATACAACCAAATAAAATTCTGTAATGTTTCTGAAATAATCAAGTATATGGTCACAATCCCCATCCAGCACCTGCTTATCTTCATTCTGTCTTCATGCAGGAGTTAGATGTCAGATTTTCATTCACAGTTCCAATATATCTTATAGGGGCACCCCCTAGAGAGGGATAGTGATGAGTAATAAGTCCCCTTCAGGGGACTAAGAGATGTATTTGCACAGGTCAGTGACAGGTAAGGCATGCATGCAATGCAATGTATTGTAAATGGTGGAAATGGCTGTACTTCATGTAGGTGTTGGACCGATTCAGCCAAGAGTACATTTGTGCAGTGTAAAATCTTCTATAGAAATAAATGTACATGAAGGCAACCAATTCAAAGTTACCTTTTGTGACAGACTGGTTTGCCCTATTGAAATCTATGATAGGGGAGGCAGCAACCTGTGTGATGCAACAGGAAAGTAGCTACAGTTGCCAAAAGCCCCTTTAAAGAAACAGTTCAGTATAAAAATAAAAAGGTTGTGCACAATAAAAATGTTTTTAATATAGTTAGTTAGCCAAAAATCTAATATAATAGCCAGAACACTACTTCCTGCTTTGCAGATCTCTTGGTTTCCACTGATTGGTTACCAGGCTGTAACCAATCAGTGACTTGAGGGGAGGCCACATGGGTTGTCACTGTTGCTTTTGAATATGAGCTGCATGCTGAGGATCAGTTGCAAACTCACTGAAGACTTATGTCCCATGTGGGCCCCCTTAAAGTCACGGACTCAGAGTTAGAGAGCTGAAAAGCAGGAAGTTGTGTTTTATGTTAGACATCCAGTCACCCTAGCCTTTATACACTACATTTTGGCTAACTAAGTATAGTAGAAACATTTGCTTTATTTTGCACAGCCTATCTATTTACCCAGTTTTTATTTTTATACTGAACTGTTCCTTTAATATGGAGCAATGAGATTGGGAAGGCTGATGTGCTGTGCCAAGATAGACTGACGTTCTGTTATAGGGAAGGCTGATGTGCTGTGACTTGGTAGGCTTATGTGCTGAGATAGGAAGACTGATGTGTTGTGTCAAGGAAGGTTCAATATACAGTGTGACAGTGAAGGCTGAGAAAGGCACAGTAGTCATGATAGTGACAATAATGGCTGATGTGCTGTGACAGAGAAGGTTGAGGATGACTGATGAGCTATGATAAGGAAGGCCAAGGTCCTATGTAAGAAACATTTATCAACACTGGGCAAATTTGCCCATGGGCAGTTACCTATAGCAACCAATCAGTTTTTAAAGCCAGCTGCAAGTAGAACAATGAAAGCAGCAATTTGATTGGTTGCTACTGGTTACTGCCCATGGGCAAATTTGCCCAGTGTTGATAAATTAGACCCTGTCAAGAACACCTTATGTGCTGTGACACAATGCCTGATGTCTTGTAATAGAAGGTAGATGTGCTGTAACAAACAAGCATAAGTAAAGCTGAAGGGTCCACAACATGATAGGCTGGAGAGAGCTGTGACAGGAAGGGTTGATGTCATGATATAAAGAGGCTGGTTCTGTTTGCCTTTAAAAACACGCACACATATGCTCTTCATAGAAGAGTTCAACTTATTTTAGGTTTACAGGTGACCATCAAGTTCAAGAGGTATTGCTTGTGCTTATATATGCACTTTACAAGATTTATGATACCTCTGTTACTAAGTCTGCATAGTTTTATGCAATGGCAGAGGTATATAGTATTTTATATTTTTTTTACCATAATTTTTTTTAATATCAGAGATATTGAACAAATGCAAAAGTACAAAAAAAACACAGATAAATTAAAATACACTGAATACCACAAGTGCCAGTATGAAGCCAGTGCAGAATAAAGCCAGGGGTAGGACAATAGCAATCTTAATGGATGATGACATTGGGCAGGGACCGCAGTCAGCAGGACACAAGGCACAGTTTTCTTCTGGGCTACAGATGTGATCTCCACACACTGCAAAGAAGGCCAAACATCTCAAAAACTGGTAATGCCATAAATTTCAATTCTGTATGGTTGTTGCAGATTTACAGTTTGATTAAAGTATGCACCATATTAAGATGTTCTTTAGAAATTTAACTGCATCTGAAAAGCACCCATTATCACTTGAGTGTTTCAGAGCCAAAAAGTACTCTCACTTGCACTGGGCATTTCTTATTCAAGTAAATAGGAGAAAACTATGAAATACACCAGGCCAAAAAGCAACATTTGCCTAAAGCTATTCACACAAGGGCCAGTAAAATCAAGGACCAGTATTGGCTGATGACTTGGCAACTACAGACAGAGTCAGCAGAATACTTGCTAGGGGCAAAACAACTGCCTGACCGACTAAGACACATAAATAAGAAATGTATTTTATAATAACATACTACGTACATCAATATAAATACTGATGTAATTAATTTATGTTTATACACAATCAGCAGTTATACAAGGCACAGTGACAAGAGAGTCAGACTACTGAATAAACTGCAGTTCAAATGAAATTCGGACAATAAGGGGCAAATGTATCAAAATGTGAGTTTAGAGCTTAATAGATAAAAACTCACCCACGTTCTAATCATTCCTATGGGATTTTTAGAATTGTATGTATCAATGGGTAAAAGTTAAACCCACCATTTGATGAATACGATTCTAAAAATCCCATAGGAATTAATAGAACATGGGTGAGTTTTTATTTATTAAACTCTCTGATTCTGATGAATCTGCCCCTAAATGTAGCAAGGATCTAAGGAAAATCTGATCACATTGGTCAACTAGTGATCTCGTGCCTATATAAATAGTAGATGCAATGAATTGGTAATTTCTTTCTGTGGTTACTTACAAGAGAAATTGTCATTAAGGTTGAGTAGAAAACAGTAGGGTTTTGACTCTGCATGGAGCTGAAGGTTAATTTTATTTTACAGGTATGTGTTATCCAGAATGTTTGGGACCTGGACCTTTTCAGATAAGGGGTTTGTCTGTAATATAAAACTTCATGCCTAAAGTCTACTAAAAATCATTCAAACAGTAAATAAATATTAATTTGATTGTTAATATCTTTGTTGGAATCAAGTAAAAGTTACAGATTTGTTATTACAGAGAAAAATGAAATAATTTAAAAAAATTTTTTGCTCCCTCTATGGGAGAGGTCCTTCCCATAAATCATCATTTTCTGAATAATGTTTTGGATAAGAGATCCTATACCTTTACTACAAAGAGCAGGAACACTAAATTAATCCAACCAGAAAAAAGTAGGGTAGATTCTTGCAGATTTTTGTATTCAAACTACATAAAAAAATGTTTATACCAAGCTTTAGCTGTTGAACAGGATTTTAACACTATGACCACATTGAGCAAAGAAATACATAATTTTAATTGGTGGCATAAAATGAATCTAATCATTTGGCAGAAGGCATATATATATATTTCATATAGCAAAATATATTAAAACATATATCTTGCTATGACTTCTTTCTATGTTTAACACATCTGAATTAAAGGCTACATTTTATGACAATGGTGTTGAACTTTGTATGGCAAATGTTACATTTTGGTAAATACACGCAGTTTAAATTAACAACTCTTTCTAGTTACCACTAGGTGACACTGCATGCATATATGCTGCTTTGGTTCTGAGGCCAGAAAGAAAGTTGAGCTGACTGAATGGCAGTATTAAATCCAGACCTAGTTGGAATGAAGCCAACCTTATGAGCAGCAATAAGGCTGCAGCACAAACTTTCCTGCTAATGATAGTTTATTCATTGCCTATTTCCTATTGTGCTGCAGAATAAAATAGTGTACACAAACTGCAGGGCTCCAGGAAATTCTTATATTCTTCCCTCCTCCCTATGGATGCAGTGGAGCCTATAGCATTTGCACCATTGCACAAGAACGTTTGCACCTAATTTTTGGAAGTAGCTTGTTGCCCCTTTCTTTGTTAATGAACCCTTCTAACTTTAATTCTGTAAAGCATGATAGTAAAGATGTAACTTTGTGCTTTAGTTAAATGTGATTATTAAGTTGATCTGTTTTAGAGGGAATGTAAAGTGTAAAGGCAAAAAAAAATAAAATAAAATTTTTACTTTCTTTAATGAAAAAGAAATCTATCTCCAATATACTTCAATTAAAAAATGTGTACCGTTTTTATAAGAAACCTGACTGTATGCAGTGAAATTGACGGACGGTTCCTAACTGCTCTGCAGGGAAACAGGCATAATTTGAAACAGCAGTGGGGAGCCCCTCCACCTTACTTCCCAGAACTTGAGCAGCTTTGTCCGTTTCCCTGTAAAACACCCAGTGACTGTGTAGATATTTGTATCTACAGACCCAGTGCAGTCTGTATATTCTGATTATTAATTAGTCTTGGTGTATTGGCTTCTAAGGCAGATATTATTTTACTTGTGCTGTTTTGATCATTTATGACAATCCCTAAGATTAACCTCCCAACTGAAGCCCAGATCATACTGAGCATGTGCATAGTCTTGGTATTGCAAAGATGTCTAACAAAGTTACAAGATGACAGCCCCCTGTGGCCAACTTTGAAAGCATAAATCATTTGTCTCATTAGGCTTCTGGTGCAGTAAGTTCATGTTTATATTTAGTATACAAAATACAGCAATTCTAACATTCTATTTTATACTTTAGTTAAACCATTCCACCTGTCTATCTCTCTGTGAATATGTAATTCACTGAAAGATTACTTTTTAAAACCTAGTCTTGTCTGTCCATAATAATGGGGTTAATCTTGAGCAGACAGATTTATTGTGGCAGTGATGATTAATTATAACAATTAACAAGGCACAATACCTGTGCTGCTGAGAACAGTGGACTTTGCCTCTAAAGCAGCCTGAAAAAGACCAACTTTGATGTGAGCAATCAAAGACGTCACACCCAGGTGGACCAATACAACCTGAAATTACACAGACATTGGATAATCAAAGACATATAATGCAATGGATTGCTCACAAATTCAGTCTTGAATATAACTGCCAGGACTTGCTCAGAATTTGGTGGTCCTAAAGATTAGTAGTCTTGAATATAGGATAGGGTTTGTCATGATAACACAGTTGTAATGTTGACCCTGAAAATGTACACATTTTAGTGCCTACAAAATGGGCACTAAAGTCTGCATTGATGTATGCCTCATTCAAGTGTAACAATCTCAGTGCACACATAATTTATGTTTTGTGTCAATGATAGGAGAAGGATTTAGGCCTGAATGTGTAATTGTGCAATCTTAGTACAAGTATATGTATTTTTCTGTGTTTTTGGAATGAAAATATTGTACCCAGTAATCCTTACCTTACTAGTCCAGTTGTGCTGGGTCATTTTTCCTGCTTGAGAGACTGTGTGAGTAACAATCTTACCGTCATCAGGAATCCAAGGTCCACAGATCCCACGCTGAGTCTGCAATGTAAGACAGATGATAGGTTATATGGTTATATGTTTGCATGTTCCAGATGTGCTCTTGCCATTCTGTAAATAAAGGCATTTAGGATTGTAATTATTTAATAATGGCGGGTTGGGGGATTTGTAGGCTTTTTGTCCCCATCTATTATTAGCTCTACAACTATTCGGGCAGAACTATCCACAGTTTTGCTCTTTTTGGTAATATACATGCAATGCTCCTTCTAGACCATGTGCTTGTGTACTCACCCACACATTTTGAAGCCAGACGACACAATGAATTGTGCTGTGCACAAAGAAATTTGTGTGAAAACAAAAGGGGTGTTTGCCATGGTGCAGCAAGCAGTTGTCAGGTAGCATTTACTCAACACCTGTTTGCTTTAAATGTGCACAAACAATATTTCTGATAACTTGACTAAAAAGGAAATTAAATGGCATGTTGGTACAATGTGAAATTTTATTGAATAAAGATGAAGTGGAAAGAGGTCACATATGCATGGATTTAGATGATCAGTTAGTTTGTTTAAACATCTGTAATTGTGTCTGGGGCAGTTTCAGCAAATAAACCTAGGATCCCATTGGATTGCAGCTGCTCTGTCAGGACTGAAAATTTGATCTGTGTGCGGGTGTTACTTTCATGTAGGTGAGCAACCAATGTTGTGAGCCAAATCAGGATGATCAAAATGTTCAGCCGTTAGGCCAACTGCTGAAAGTAGGGGCTTTGCATATCAGATCTAGATTTCATTCAGGGAGGTGATGGTTTGGGGCCAATACATGGACCAATAGTCTGCTGACATACTCAAGTTTAGACAAGTTAGCATAGCATTTCTACCTGTGCATGGGCACCTTATTCATACCCCTAATATTTAGTCTTTGAAGGAAAGTCCTAAAATTGACATACTTATTACTAACGTATATTTATAAAGCTCCAACATATTCTTATTCTGCTGTGCTTTATGAAACATTGGTTTAGAAAATTCATTTTTTTAATTGTTTGTTTCCAGTTTACAGACTGCATAAGCTCACTCTATGAATTTCTATTATATTCAATATACTGCAATTTACAACTAAGCCAGAAAGATAACATACAGTATTTATGGGTTAAAATGTACTGTATGGTTAAAAAAAAGAGACCATTGTTACTTTGTACGGCCTGCTCCTACAAATTCATTTTCTAAATGCAACACCCATATTCCCATTTCCTTTGTTCTATGAATACTGTTTTGCTGTTCTGGAAACCGCAGCAGAAAGCATGGCAGTCTTTACAGACAAGTCTCTACATATCCAGACATCCAGTAAATCTCCTAATTTCAGGAATTCCCATTATGGCTTTCTGTAGAAACAAATGAGTCAGGGCCAATGCAGGCTGCCATATAAATTAATGCCTTTGTTTTGCATGGCAAAGCTTAAGCCAGCTGCCAAATGAGGTACGGTATTGCATGTTTCACCTACTGAAATGAAAACAAACATGTAATTTCCATGTACTGTGATTAATGCCTGAATACTGTAACAGATACAGTATGCCATATCATAGTGCCTCAATCTTCAGGATTCACAGCTGATCACCAGTTTTTCCTCAAAAATTACACCTACAGACTGCAATGGGTTAAGAAAATAAATAGTCGTGCATCAAATTTCATAATCCAATGCATTTCAGAGAATTTTCACAGTTTCATGAATTTTCGACGAAGCAAATTAGATTTGCCCATTACTACTGATCACCAGTAGGGCACTTCACAGGTTTTTATTCACTTTAGTTGTTTTAGGGACAGATTTATATACAGGTGAACATAGAGGTCACCCTTTCATTAATATGTCTCTAAAAATCGTAAAATAATGAAATGTGATCAGTTATTGATTGATTACCTTTTATTTATAAAGCACCCACACATACACTTACGTAGTGCTTTGCAGAAAATATACATCATTCACAGCAGTCCCTGCCCTAGTGGAGCTTTTAATTAACGGTCCCTATTACATTCACACTAGTGATGTGCAGGCCAGCACAATACCCTCATGTTTACCTGTGGGTCGACCTTGCTGCACCTTTTGTGGGCTTCCGACCTCTTGCTTCCAGTTCTATTGGCGCATGCCTGCCCACCCTGCCCCTTGTGACCTCATCAACAGGTGGCAAGGGTCTATAAATGAAGAGGGGGAAGCTGGGTGCAGGTGGGGTCGGGTGCAAGTTCAGTTTTTCTCACATCACTAATTCACAAAGATGATGGTAAGTTTCATCAGGAACCAATTAACCTGCCTGGGGTGTCCAGTCCAAAATTAAACTCAGGACCCAGCATTGCATGGCAGAAGTATTACCAACTGAAGCATTTCCTCCTGATGAACTGTGATGAACACTATATTGACACTTTAATATTGACCCCCTTGTGTCCAGCTGTAACTGTAGAACTAAGGAGCTGCAAAATTAAAAATTCAGTGCAGAACACATACAGGGGGTGCATAATGCAACCAGCATGTGTTCTGTAGTCATAGCAAGGTGCATGGTTCTTATCACCCGTACATGGTTCTTATCACCCGTAATTTTGGTAAATGATACAGTTTAAGTCTTCAATAAATAACCCAATTATTATGTGTTTTTTTTGGACGGCAACATAATTTTTTATATCTTTTTTTATTACTACCTGCTCGATATTGAAGATAGACTAGTCAGATTTGCAGCACAGTAATAATAATAATAATCTAATAAATAACAATAATATCTATTAATGAGCAATTTGGGGCAAATTTTGACAGGCCTCACTTCACCATAGTGCTCCAATGCTCTCTATTCACTTGTATAGGAGTATGTAGGACATGATTATTAAAGGGTTACTGCAAATATGCACCTTTGTTTATGAATGATGCCTGGAATAAGGTTGCAGTGATTAGTTATTAGCTGAACATCATATCGGAAACAATAACATGACCACATTATTTGAAAACCTTATACAGTACATGCTTTTAATCACTAATGACTTTTCATGTACGTAATTTGTTTCTTATCCTAAGTACATTTCATTGCGGTTATATATATATTGTAAAGTAAGTAAGCAAGAAATGTTGCGGTTTATATTTAGAAATATAATGGGATCAGCAAACACTTCTTGGTCACATAATGCACCTGTAATTTTTCTTTCTGCTTTTAAACACACTCTATTTGATGCCATGTTTTATAAAACTACATCAGACACTGGACATTCCAGTGTTCCTTGCTGGAACTCTCTCATTCTGGTTGTTTCCCTCTGCATTAGTCTAAAGCAGTGGCCTCCAACCACTGGCTCCTGAGCAGCATGTTGCTCACCAATCCTTTGGATGTTGCCCCCAGTGGCCTCAAAGTAGGTGCTTATTTTTCAATTCCTGGCTTAGAAGTTTTGGTTGCTTAAAAACAGGTGTACTGCCAAACAGAGCTTCCTGTATGCTGCCAGTCCACATAGGGCTACCACATCAAAGCTCTTTTTGATACCCCAGGAATATTTTCCATGTTTGTGTTGCTCCCCAACTCTTTTACATCTGAATGTGGCTCTTAGATAAAAAAAATGGTTGGGGACCCCTGGTCTTAAGCTATATTCTGGCTGATGATCTTTTATCGACCACTTCTTATGCCTCTTAATCTTACTGTTTCAGTAATCTTTTATTTGTATCTCTAGTTTATTTGCATCTCTTATCTTGACCTCACATATGTCAGTAGTACCCAAATATAGATATTGTGGTCCCTTCTATCTCAGGCCAATAATTTATCTTCCAAATAAACCTGAATCAATAAAAGCTGAACATAGAAATAGTGGAGCTATCCTACCTACTTTTATTCTTAGCTCAGTCTAGTTCCTTGTCTCTATTTTACATAGATCTCTGGCATCTATTCCCTCACTAGCAAAATTCATAAATCCTTCCTCCCTATAGTTGGTTAAGGAATTCTAATCACAGATGATAACCTTTCATTGTACCTATACCCTATTGTTTTACAGACAGTAGCTAATGGTTGTTACTGTACTTAATGTGTGTTATTGTTTTGTTTTAAAATGAAAAATAGTATTTATTACGATAATGAAGATTAGTTCTATTACATTTATAAGAAAAGTCTGTTTTTGTAATTTAATGAAAATACTTCTCATGGTTGATCGTAAGGATTGGATTATAGTAGAGGTTAATGAACCCTGTACCAGGATCAAGTGTACAGCCCTGCCAAGAGCCACTTGCAATGTTCCCTCACATTTCTAATTTGGCCACTTAGTATTGTATTATCAGTATATTTGTGTTTTCATGATTTTAAGTAAGTCGTACTGCATTGTATACAATTTCTCACAAGCAGGATACTCCCCCTATTGTCTCCTAACAGTATTCATTTGTAAAAATGGGAAAATGTTTGTCTTTATGTGTAAACTTTTATGTCTTGTATAAAAATACATTAAAATACCTATTAAGATTTAGTGTCCCTCTCCACTTACAGAAAGGTTCTGTATACTTTTGGGAGTATTTTGAGAGGATATGTTCATAAGCAGGGTTATCTTTTTCTACTTCAAATACGTCACCTTTACGTACAGCACTAGTTCTCTCATAATGATGAAAATGTATGAAAATGAATTAAGCCACCCCATCACGGGGGCACATCGTTCTCATCCATGTATATATTTGTTGTGGTCAGGCTAATGAATTATCATATAGATTTACAGTAAGAGAAGCAAATGAATACACAGCCTCAATGATATCTATATTACAGTTAATGGTTAGTTTAGTGTTGAGAGGCTAATGTTTCTTGTTGTTTCTAAGCAGTTATGGGATTGTTTTTTCTTAGAACATATGAGATAATCCTGCTTTTCAATGGCTGTGGTACAACAAAAGCAGCCTTAGCAGTCAAGAGCATACCCATAGGTTTATGGCAGAAGTTTCCCTTTCCTCTATAAGGGTAATGTTTGTTGATATTCTTTGTAGGCAGTATGTTGTGTATGTATGTATGACCCTGCTACTGCAATTCTACCATAAGACCCTGACTGTTTCTTAGTAGCTAGAGGTACAGGGTACTTTAGTGACCTGGGGCATTGGATCATTCATTGGCTCCTGTATTGCCATTCACATCATATTTAAAGGGAAACTGTCATGGGAAAACATGTATTTTTTAAAACTCATCAGTTAATAGTGCTGCTCCAGTAGACTTCTGCACTGAAATCCATTTCTCAAAAGAGCAAACAGATTTTTTTTATATTCAGTTTTGAAATCTGACATGGGGCTAGCCATTTTGTCAATTTCCCAGCTGCCCCGGTCATGTGACTTGTGCCAGCTCTTTAGGAGGGAACTGCTTTCTGGCAGGCTGTTGTTTTTCCTTCTCAATGTAACTGAATAGTACGCCGTGGGATATGGGTTTTACTATTGATTGCTATTCTTAGATCTACATATGATCTTGCCTGCTTCTAGTTCCTGACTTTGCATGCCCTTGTATATTATGGGGCAGATTTACTAAGGGTCAAATTCGAGGGTTAAAAAAACCCTCGACTTCCACCATGGGAAAAGATGGGAATTGTTGGGGAATGAAAATCCTTTGAATTGGTCGAACGATCAAACGATTTTAACCATTCGATCAAATTTTTTTATTCGATCAAAAATAGTGAAACCCAATTCTGTAGCTTTAATCTGGCGAACTAAGCAATCTAATAAAAATTTAAAGGGGAAGTTATTTGACTGTCGAATATTCGAATAGATTTTTATTCGAATCATTCGATTTGGTCGAATTTTCTAAATTCACTGCTCAAAGTGGTCTTCAAAAACATTTGAAAATTAGAATCTTTTTTGAAAATTCAATCAAACTTCTAATCCTTCATGTGGATTGGATAAATCTGTCCCTTAGTCTTTTTATTGCTCACCAAATGCCCTGACCGCCTGGCCTGTACATTGATTGTGTTTACTGCCTACTGCCTGCCTTGAGCCCCTGTCCTGTATTTTCACTTTCCAGCTTGCCTCCTGTCCTTAGGACCAGCAACAGGTGTCCAATCTTGTATCAATGCCAGTGGCAGAAGATTGAGCCCTGGCATTAATTTACAATCTTACACTACACTTTGTATCCAGAACTGTACATGCTGCTCATTTCACACAGAATCTGGGTTCCTCTCTAGCTGTATACAAGACATAAGCTGTAAGGCTGTTGGTTACTATGTGCTGTATCTTTAAGTACACATTAACCTTCCAATGCATAACTACTTGGAATTTTAAATAAAGGGTTCATGTGATGTATTTAGCTACAGATGCAAAGTACACCTTGACACTCACCAGCCAGTAACAGAGTGGGAATGACCATTCCCATGGTAAACCTCTTGCTCTACACATGCATGTAAGTTAAATCCCATTATCTACAAGCTTCTTGGTGATTTAAATGCTTAAAAGGATTACAAAGGAAATTTCTTCTATATTTCCACTATGTAGTATGTACAAAAAGATACCCCATGTGTAGTGATGGGCGAATCTACCTCGTGTTTTTTTTTCTTATTTTCACTGCCATTTCGTGAATTTATTCACCAGAGGCGAATCGCGGGAATTCGCCCCTGGCGAATAAATTCACCCATCACTACCCATGTGCTATTGCCCTAAAACAAAAGCAAAGCCAGTCACACAGTGAGAGATGCCCTTATTCTTGTGGTTACTGACTGCTGTAAAGCATATTTAAATACAGATATTGCCACATGGTTGGAACACATTTAACCATCTTTTTTGGCAGCAGATGCTAGTGCCGTGTGTGTGTGTCTTAATGTGTACCCAGATTTTCCTCCACTGTTTTTATTGGATGCTAGAGAAAATGCAATGACTATAAGAAAAACCTGTTGTGCAAAGTTGAAGCGCATGTTGATAATGGCAAGAAACCACAATGATAAATGGCTTTTCAGACTGTCTGTTGCAGCATGCAGTAGTCTTAATAGCAATTAGCACAGAGGAGAGAAAAGTAAACAAAGGCTGAGAACACAAAGCCACTAAATTAAGGGTAAGAACACACTAGGCGATTTGGGGAGATTGAGTCTCCTGGCGACTAATTGCCTCGACTTTGCGGCGACCAATCTCCCCGAACATCTTCCCTCACTCTGCACCTGGCTAAAATGAAAAATCGGCATTGCTAATTACATGTGCCGAATCGTTTTCCGAAATTGCCCAAAGTTGCCTCACAAGGAAACTTCGGGCAACTTCGGAAAACAAATCGCGCGTGTGATTAGCGCCGCCGATTTTTCATTTTAGCCAGGCACAGAGTGAGAGAAGGCATTCAGGGAGAATGGTCGCCGCAAAGTCGAGGCAATTAGTCGCCAGGTGACTCAATCTCCCCAAATTGCCTAGTGTTTCCTTACCCTAAAGGTCTGGGTTATCAAATGCTGAGATTAAATCTGAGTTTGATCTTAATTTTTTGACCTTAACACACATTTCTCTCATCTCAAATCTGCCAAGATACATATAAGTGTATGAACAAATCAGTCAGATTTCAAGAATGTTCTAATTTTGATAAATCTTATGTGTATAGTTTTTTTTTTATAAATTATAAAAACTTGACCTTTGGTAAAACTATACCTGCAGAAATGAAGAAGGGTATTATGTGATGATGAAATTCATTTACCAAATGTTCAGTACCTAGAAAACAGCAACTCAAAATAGCAAAAATATTTCTATAGTATATTCTATGTAGGAAAATTTGGAGGCACTAACCATGAATGCTAAGGGACAAGAGTGGATGTTTGCATGGTAGATACAACAATTATCTTCTGTAGCATATTTCCAGTCAGCTGGGCACTCCACATTCTCACAAAATTGCTTGGCTTCACTGGCATTACTAAAAAACAAATATATATTAAAAGAGATAAAATAATTAAAGAAAATGTTATGACAATTCCTGTTTCATAAAATGAGTAGACTTACCTGAAGAGCAATATCTTCTGATTCACTGCTTTCTGGTAAAAACTGTCTGGTACAGAGACGGAGTAAGTGACATTAAATTCAATCCCGCTGACAACTTTCTCAGGAGGCCTTTTAATCCAAGCCATTTCCAGACCTATTTAGAATAACAATTTAACATCTTTATTTGGATGAATAATATGTCTGTATCTCCTCCATGTAGTTTCCTTAACAGTGATTTATATATTTCTTTGTTAGACTTGTTTATTTGGGGCCCTAAACATATAAAAATATTTATCCAGTCTCTAAAACACACTTCTAATGGAAAGCTCAGTTGTGGCTCATGCAAGGAGATAAAATATATAGAGGTAGTAGACTCAGCAGCTCCGGGAGCTGCCAGGAATGTGAAGGCCAAAATTACCCTGGCTAATATGCCCTTATTATTTAATTTCACATAACTGATCATTTTGTAGAAATAGTAGTGCTGCTGGGGGGTCCTGACAGATGCAGTATATGTGTGTAAAACAGATTGTGGGGGAGAGATCCTAAAAGTAACTCTGGCTTTAGAACTGCCTTCTGGATAGGATTAACATCTACATTTAGTGCAGTTGTTTACATAATATATACATAATTAAGTTATATTCTTGTACCTGTGGGCGTTGTTTCTCCAGATGGGACCCATTGTATAACCCTGTAAGGCCACCCAGAAATTTAGTGGTATTTGCAGGGGTTGGGTGATTCATACAAATCCCTGCACATACATTTTTTTCGTGCCAGCTAGTTTCAATGTAAACAATCTATAGTAAAAGAGTCACTGATTAGTTCACTATGAGTAAGAACCGTTATCATATCAGATCTTTCCTGTTCAAAGTTGTGCGTGAGATTTCGTGTGTGTCATTTGTTGTGGATGATGCAGCCACTACCACATTGTGTTCATGCATGTGTGGTTCACTATCAAAAGTAAATAAAAGAATACACAAAAGCTTCATTAGGCAACTGAGAAAACAGGGTAAGAGGTTGAAGCTCATATATGATCATCTACTGTGCAACATGGTATTAACGTGCAAAGGAAGACAATTAATTTAAATTCATATGTATACAAGGTTGAATTATAATTTAAGTTCCTAGAGTTAAAAACACTCGGAAGCAAAGTCACTCTATTTATATTTATTTCTCCACCCATGAGTAAGCTCTTTAGAGAATTTCCAGATGGTCATAAAGTTCAGCAAAGAATAAATCTTCACACTGTCCAGGGCAGTTAAAGTTACTCCAACATTGCATTACAATGCATTTGTGGGACACTTTAAAGCTGCAAATACCTTGATAAAAGAAAAGAATATTCTGTAAAAAAAAAATATTTTTTTATTTATTTTATAAATCCAGAATTAATTGTTCAATTAACATTGTGGTTTATATTTTATACTATAAGATATTAACCTTTAAATCCTTGGCATCTTAATCCATCTTAATACTGTGTAAAATCTTGTTGAAGGGATGCCCTTCAAATATTACTCATTGGTATTAAAATAAATAAAGTTTCTATTGTGACGTCATTTGCCACTAACGCTCCCTGGTGTAACTTCTCTAGCAAAGTAGACAGACTCTAGTACAACTTTGCACCCTAATGCCAGGCGAAGTTGCGCTCAGACGAAAGGACGTAACTACACTATTTCATTAACTTTACTGATTGTTACCTCTTGTGCCAGACTTAACTTCACCACCTCAGACCAGGCAAAGGGCAATAGAGTAGATAGGAATTTCTTTAAAAAAAAAGTTAAATTTTTTTTCTAAGTCCCAAAGAACGCTGGCATCATACTTTTTTAAGGGTGATAGTCTGAAAAAGATCGTAAATTTATTTTAGGATATCTGCCTTCCCCCCTATATTTCCTAACATATGGCACCTAAACTAAACAGTGAGCACATATGTAGGGCAAAATAGCAACTATATTTTATTGGTTGAAGGTTTCCCAGGTTTGTGTAGTGTAATGTATTTGTGTCTACACATAAGTCCATTGTACTTAATGCACCGTATGCAAATTAGGTATAACTAGTGTAACTTTGCTTTGCTTAACAAAGTAATGCTAGCACAACTTTGCTACCTTTTGCCTCCCTGAACACAACTTTAGTGAATTATCGGCACCCTGGTGAAACTGCGCCTTGGGGAAGTGCGGCGAAGGTGTCGCTAGTGATTCTACAGAGTTTAGTGAATTTGCCCCATGGACTTGCAGCTGCATGAATATCCCCATGAATACATTGCTACATGTATTCACCAGAGTTGTTTTCATAAGTAAAGCATGCATGAAGGCATTTCCTTTACTGCCCCCTAAAATGCACATAATTCATGGTTGCAAATTGGGGAACAGCGGTGGAATTTTTCTGGCACAAGGTACAGAGCAGCCAGTCATTGGGTAGAAGTACTGTTAAAATACGCTAAGGGGTATGTCTTGATCTTCTGCCTTGAGGCATTGTCGGCTTCAATCTGACTAATTAGTGGAATAGTCTCTTCACTTGGCAGATCCCCTTTGCTAAAAAAATAATAATGCCTATTATCCCTCCTGTGGGGTATTGTCTCTGGTGGCTGCTGGATTACTACCTCTCCCCCAGGGAATGGCATGCAGTTACGGAATTAAGGATGCCTTCAATTACCAAGCTGGCATCCTAAGTGAAGAGATCCACCATATTTGGAGCAGAGTTACTGGACTTTGTGAGGCTTCTTTTGGCTAAATGAACTGGATATTAAGTATAGCAGGCCCTTGAAAAGATAATCCAGAGCAGACTTGTGAAATCAAAGCTTTTTTGTAGATATTACAGCATAAACTTGCTCGTGTTATACCTAGCTCTTCATAGGCCAGTGTGTTAGGGTTATGAATAAGTTCTAATTAGCTTAGTTACCATCAAGTACAAGGTAATATCTATCTATAACAGAGAAAAAAAAATATTACAAATGAAAGATGGCTTGTCAAAATGGGATTGTTGGAAATTGGCAATTGGTAAGTTTCTGCACAATGGGTTTCCATAAAGTAAAGCAAATACCTGCACTTAATTTGCAATGCAATTAAACACAATTAAACTATATCAGTATGCATTTCTTGATACAGACCCATGCAGTCAATCATATTCTGCTCATTAGGCTGCTCCACTGGCCAGCAGTCAAATTCTGTATTATCCAGGTCATGCCAGCAGCAGGTCACCTAGTTAAGAAAACATTTTAACATAATATTAATATTCATGCCATTTTCAAGCAGAATTATTACATACCTCAATCAAAAATAATGTATATTAGAATATACATAAGAATGCAATTTGGAGCTTTCTGGCTAATGGGTTTCCGGATATCAGATCCCATACCTGTACCATCAAATAGTTATTAACCTTGTTGTAATATGTTGCTATGGATGTAACGTGCTCATGAAAATCACAATGAAAAAATGTGATCATCTTCTGTACAGCTGTCAGGTTGAGCGAGCGCTCTTTCTTGCACCCACAAATACTTATTAATCATTATTTAAGGGGTCCTAATGTTGTAGTTAACCCTAGGCCTTCACCTATCAGACAATGGTCACCCATCCTATACAAAGGCTGATTACAGTGCTTCTCAAGAAGCAATAATGTGCTAAAATATATTTTACTTCACATTGAAAGTGAATTTTAAGGGTAACATGAGTTCTGCCTAGATTAAGAAATATCTGTAGTATAGCAATACAAATTTAGAACTGCATCAACTATTCTGATCCCTGGAGCTTGCTGTTAGAGATATACAAATATGGTATAAAGATGTATATTTACCGTAATGCAGAGTAGTAGTGAGAAGATGAAAAGCTGCATCTGGACAAAAGTAACCAACAGATACTCAAGAAAGAGTAATAGACATCACAATACAATCCATTGAATGCCTAGATCAAGGTGAGAACTTGTTTGAAGGTCTGTGACCTGGAAATGTGCTGTGAGATTTATTTGTAGGCTTGGCTATTCCCATGGGCCATGCTTAAATCAATAGAATGGAGGCTTCACCTGTAATATGTAAACATACTCCAAAGCAAAGCTTTTTAATTTAAAGTAAGATTTAGTGCAGATTTAGTGCACTTTTTTATTTCAGGGGTTACCTTCTGTGGTGCAACATTTGTGTGGGCCTCTGAGTATGTTGAGCTCCCCAATGTCCGTATTTGCTACATTTATTAAAGGAGTAGTGGCCTGCTCCATGTTATAGCTCCCATCAGTCAGACAGGTGATGCCAGTGGTGGCTAAAAGAAAGGGCAACCATTTGGAAATCTTGGAAAGCAAGTTTCAAGTAAAATGTATTCCCTGTGAAAAATGTTTAACTCTTAACGAATCAGATTAAAGTGAGTGTTGGAATGGCCATACCAGGGATGACATTGAAGTAGTTGGCCAGCTTAAATATATTGCAATATATGGTTAAACAATCCCTGTTTTGTTTTAAGGGTAGCTTAAGGCACAAAATGTCTCAATGTACTTAATATATTGATAATGGTTTGAGTACAGAGTATCTCTTGTATTTGTCTATATGAATTTTGTGGTCACAACCTCATTGCACCCCCACTTAATGGTTTGAAAATTAGTGTTGAGCACAAGTTTCCCTTGTTTGTTATAGTTCATAAAGGAGCAGTGACCAGCTCCATGTTGTAGCTCCCACTCTTTCCAACTATAGTGATCCACTGGTGGCCAATAAAAGGGCAACCAAGTTTGGGAGTTTTAACCTTGAAAGCAGCAAGTAAGTCCCTGTGTAAAATGTATAATGAAGCAATAGAATTCTTAATGAATCAGATAAAAGTGAGTGTAGGACTGGCCACACCAGGGATGACAGTGACGTTGTTGGCCAGCTAAAGTATATTGCAATATATGGACAAATGATCCTTGTTTTGATTAAAGGAGAAGGAAAGGCATCTTGAACTTGGGGGCAAATGTTAGGCACCCCCAAGTAATTGCATTGACTTACCTGAAACCCTGGGATTATACCAGTGAGCACCACAAACTGCTTCTCTTCTGTTTTCTGCCAGCTTCTGATGAAGTGGCAGGGAGCCACAAAATGCCTCAAGCAGGCAGCCAAGACCGGTGTTATGCTGCTGAGTTTTTATTGTTTATCAAATACATTTCTACTTTTAATTTTTATACTGGCTTCCTCGGTGCTCCGTTTTTTGCCTTTTTGTGGTCCTCATGTTATGTAAGGAAAATATTTAGCACAGGGGATTAACCCCATATGGTACATTATTCGAAAAATTGTACATTTGTTGGGCCCACATTACCACCACACGGCCTTTCATATTGCTATAAATAGAACAGGTAGTGACGGGTTTAGGCATGACTGTGAGTTATCCCCCAGGCAGCTGTAGTGGTGGGTTACTGCCTTGTTACTTTGGTATCGCTAGGATTGCAGGTTGTTTGGTAGCATCTAACCAGTCTCACCATACCAAGTCATATAATATAATACAGCCACATAGGTTAGCTGTATTAAGTGCAGTATTGTTTTTCAGGTTTAACCAGACATTAACTGTAGGGGGTTGGGGAGACATCCAAGTAGAATACACTTTCTAGTATAAAACAGTAGGGTATGGAAGAGAATTCTCATGGCTGCCCTTGGGGTGACCTCATCTATTATGCCAAAGAAGCATATCTTGGGGGTTAACAGGTAGTTTGCCTCTGAGGCTCTGGATTTGGAGCCCTGGGGCGAGTCTCATCTATTCATTCAGGATTTTAAATTGTATTAGTCTTTAGTTGAGGCTAAGTAATCATAGATCCTATCAGTTACGTCTTCCCAGTCATCATAATCTAAATCTGGGATATCTTTGCGCCAGGCTGTGCCTGCTATGTTTACTTGATGGTGGATAGAAGCAGCAAGTACAGTGTTGTGACAAGTTTTTTGGAGGAGGTGGCTCTGAGAGCCAGTTCTATACTGGTGGTAGCAAGTGGTATGGTACTTTTGTGGAATCATACTCGAGAAGCCTGCCTCAGTTGTAAGTATGAAAACCAGGGGAGAGCCTCTTGGGTTTGGACATGTTTTATATCATTCCTTAAAAGGATAGTTCTATCCCTTAGTAAATCTCCTAATGTGTGTAGGCCCCATTGTGGCTAGATTTTGTACCCTACTATGTTCTATGATGAGCGATTGCGTTAAGTGGCGCACTTTAAGTACTGCTAACCATGCCTTGTGGGGCAGCTCTTTTATTGGTTACCAGTCAGTAACCAATTAATAAGTTTAGAGGGGCCATTTTTTATAAAAGGTCAATGACTTTCTGGACTCCTGACAGACCCTTGCATCTTTCATCCAGTGCTGCGCTGATATTTTCTGTATTCTAAAGCTGTTCATAGACGATCGTCGGACAAAAACTTTCCTATGATTCCTGTGGGGCATAACATTGGCTGATCTGTTCTTTTACTACAGTACTTTGTTTGATCTTAATGATTAGTAGTAGGTTGGGAGATGAGGACGTATGGTCCTTTCGTCCGATATTGCAGATAGATCTTTGCGTCTATGGCCAGCTTAAGTCAAGGGGAAAGCAAAAGAATTGTCAAAGGATCTGCAGGAAAAGGTAGTTGAAAGCTATAAAACAGGAAAGGGATATAAGAAAATCTCAAAGGAATTGAGAATGCCAATCAACAGTGTTCAAACTCTAATAAAAAAGTGGAAAATTAGGGATTCTGTTGAAACCAAACCAAATAAAACAAAAATTTTAGCCCAACTGCCAGAAAAATTGTTGGGGATGCAAGGAAAACCCCACAAATAACCTGTGAAATACAGGACTCTCTGAAAAAATGTGGTGTGGCTGTTTCAAGATGCACAATAAGGAGGCATGTGAAGAAAGATGGGCTGCATGGTTGAGTTGCCAGAAGAAAGCCATTACTACGCAAATGCCACAAAGTCTCACACTTACAAAATGCCAAACAGCACAGAGACAAGCCTCAAACCTTCTGGTATAGTCATTTGGAGTGATGAGACTAAAATTTTACTTTTTGGCCACAACCATAACCTCTTCATTTGGAGAGGAGTCAACAAGGCCTATGATGAAAGGTACACCATTCTTACTGTGAAACATGGTGGTGGATCACTGATGTTTTGGGGATGCATGAGCTATAAAGGCACAGGAAAATTGGTCAGAATTGATGGCAAAATTAATGCAGCAATTTATCAAGGAAAATTTGCACTCATCAACCCGGAAGCTGCGCATGGGACTTACTTGAACATTCCAACATGACAATGATCCAAAACACAAGGCCAAGATGACCTGTCATTGGCTACAGCAAAATAAAGTGAAGGTTCTGGAGTGGCCATCTCAGTCTCCTGACCTCAATATCATTGAGCCACTCTGGGGAGATCTCAAATGTGCAGTCATGCAAGACAGCCCAATAATTTATGGGATGCTTTTTGCCAGGAAGAATGGGCAGTTTCACCATCTGAGAAGATAAAGAGCCTCATCCACAACTACCACAAAAGACTTCAAGCTGTCATTGATGTTAAAGGGGGCAATACATAGGGGTATGTAAACTTTTGATCAGGGACATTTGGGTAGTTTAGTATAGTGATTATGATTTAAAAAGAGTTAAGAAATCATAAATTCTGCCAGGGTATGTAAACTAATGAGCACACCTGTATATACATATATGATAGATTGTGTTAGAACCACTTTATACTGGCCCTCTTTAAACCAATACACTCTTTTTATACAGTAAATGGATCTAAATGGCTATTGAATGGGGCATTCTGTGTGACAAATTGCATGTTTTCCTGTGGAAAAGGTCATTGTTTACAGGAAACGCATGGCCCCAGTGACACTTCAGAGAGAATATATCTGTATACTTTTGGGAAAAACACTCCTAATCCCTGCAGCTGTTTGCTTCTAATAACCAGCAAATTATTCTTGTGGGATTTTTTAACCCATACAAATGAAATTAAGCTCTGCTGGACGTTTCCATATATAAAGGTGCACTTTCTCTAATTAGTTATCATTTACAGATATAAGAGCTGAAAAAGGTTTCTGTTTCAGTGAGCTCAGTGCAAGAACCTCTAATGTTATCCCAAAGGAAAAAAAATAAAACAAAATGGAAGCTATAGCTGTATTGAAAGGAAAATATCCCCCTCCCTTTTTGCCACAAACTATTTCAGAAGGGCTTATGTAAAAATGGTGCACAAACAATAAACTGCCAAAAAGTAAATACAAATATATTTCTTTTTTATACAGACCTAACTGATTCCTCAGACTGAAAGGAAACTATTATAGTCTGGGGGGAATGTAATTAAATTCGCAAAGAGCAAAAGAGTGCGCATCAATAAGATTAAAAATCCACATCTCACAATGTAATATTGTTCCTTAAACTGTTATTGCATTGCGAATTTTAATTGCGCATTGCGACTTTTAATTGCGCATTGCAAATTTTAATTGCGCACCCTTAAGAAGTGCTTGAAGGTGTCGTAATCTTTAGGAGCAAACATAACGACTTTTTCAGTAAGAATTTTTATTACATTGACTGCGCATTGGCGCAAGCTGTAAAATTCGCAGACTCTCTTTCACTGTCGGAAGTGGTCGGTATAACAGTTTCCGGTTTCGCAAAAGCTATATTAAATTTGCGCAGAGCAAAAATTGTTAGCACAGAGGCATAACTTTTCGCTTTGCGAATAGTTTTTGCCTTACCGACTTATATTACATTCCCTGTCTTACTTGTAAAAACATTTCCCACCCTACCAAGGCTCAACGTATAATGCAGCTGCACCCTCATCTTGTTCCATTTTGAAGTAATAGATTCTAGGACTTGAAATCCCATTTCTTGGGAATCTGCGCACCACCCACTACAGTATAGAAAGCAGAGGGACTTCAAGCCCCTGAATCCATTACAAAGGAACATGTTGAAGGAGGGGTTACATGACACTGTGAGCCTAACAGGGGTTCAGAAATGGATCCTACAAAATCCTATTAAATACAGTATGTGAAATTGTGTCTGTGTAAAAAAAGGATTTATATTTATTTTTGGCAATTTAGAGTGTTTATGTGCTTTTTCTCCATAAGCCCAGTTGAATGAGGTTGTGTTAAAAAAAGAGGGGGGAATATTTTTCCTTTAACTAAAGTTATAGATTCCACTTTCTTTTCATATTTGCCCTTTAGTAAAATAAGTGCTGTTTTTTACCAGAGCAAGTTAACAATAACATTTAGGTATTTGCCTTATTTTTTAAACTTAAAGGAGAACTAAAGCTTAACTAAAGAAGTAGCTAGAAATGTTGTAAATTATGTTTTGTGCTTCTGTAACAGCCCTTTAGCAGTAAAGATCTGTGTCTCCAAAGATGCCCCAGTAGTTCCCCATCTTCTTTTCTGCTGATTCACTGCACATGCTCTGTGCTGATGTCAGTTACTGAGCTTAGGGATCAACTCACAATATACAGTACACATAGAATAGAAATGTCACACTATAAGGCTGATTAGTAATTAATACAGATAATTACTACATGGCAGCACAGAAACCAGTGCAACTAGTATCAGAATTTAATAGTAACATAGTAAGTTAGGTTGAAAAAATTCTCATGTCATCAAATTCAAACTTTTTTTTTTTTACATGCCTAACTGCTAGTTGATCCATAGGAAAGCAAAAAACTATATACTGATCTTAATTTGGGGGACCCAATGTCTATCCCTATGTCCTGGCTATACATTGAAATAGTTAAGAACTGGGGGAATGTGTGGGGAGCAGTGGCATCTAGGAAGTGCTGAATGGAAAGTGAAAGTAATTATCTGCCCCACCTCTATGCCTAAGGCATAGAGGAGTGGCAGACAATATTTGATTGACAGCTGATATTTTTAAATGAGCTTACAACAGCTATGAATGCTTTAATAAAAATTTGAAATTGGATTTCATGTTTAATTTGAAAAGGACATTTATTATACAGATTTTTGTGTGTGGGTGACGGGTTCACTTTAACTTGTGTAACTTGTGTAAGCTTTAAAATGTATCAGACTGCTGGAAGGGCACCAGCATTGTATTAGCACAGTATTATTATTATGGCCCGATAAAAGTTGCCAGCATACCGATTTGGCAGCTTATTGGCTGTGTGGGGCCCTCTGATGGGCTTCCCCTGATCGATATCTGGCCGAAAGTTGTAACTGCCTGCAAAGTGTTGCCCATTCTAGGATTCAAATCCTAATCTTTACAAATTATTATTAGCATTGCCTTTGTGTTTCCGATATGCCCCTATGGCTTTAAATCCATACATATCCTCATTTCCCTTGTTGCTGGGCGAAAACCCATGTGTCTAGTTTTGCAATTGCCTTTGCTGTTTATACATTGGGGAGACAAAACAACTGCTCACCAAGCGAATGGCTCAGCATAGAAGGGGGAACTCTACAGGAAAGACTCGGCTGTCTTTCTACACCTAAAAGACAAGCAACACTCCTTTGAAGATAGCTGGTTTGAAAGAGGTATGAAAGAGGCGATTCATGTCAAGGTGGAGAAACCATCCTTGAATAGAGGCAGGGGCCTTAGTCACCACCTGTCTGCTACATACAATGCTGGTCTAACATCTGTACCCTGGCGTTTCCATAACACTTCACACTTCCATTCATGCAACTCTCACAAGTAACACCTGTGTCTAAGAGTTGCATAACACATTGGTAATCCTATCACAGTAACTACACAAAATCAACACCTTTCAGATCTCACCTCTCTGAAGAGTTACCATGTGCCGTTGTCATTGGATTGTTGGAAGAGTCTATATGCCGTGAAATCCCCACACCAGTCAGTTGAACTGAAGACGCTGCTCACATGAGCAGTGAAATGTCTTCATTAACGTTTTCAGCAAGTCCATTTTCTTTTTGAATTACTTATATTAGATAGACCACGACTTGACTGAATGAAAATCTTTATAGTCATTTTGCTATTTAGCTTAAGATCATGCCCACTTTCTGCCACACTTTAATAACGGGTGGTTATTTCTATTTGACCCAGCTGCATGTGTTCTGGCATCAACAAGGTCCAATAATGTTTTTTGCCAAAGAGGGGCAAAACCTTTAGCCAAGTCAAGTAACAGGGACCCCGTGAATGAGTTGCAGGCTATATGTTGTAATAGCACTTTCTAGGATACTGAGAGTTAACTATAAAGAGCAATATGTGCTCTGACAAGGATTGATAGTAGGGAGTAGCTCTCACCTAGTCTAAGTGAATATCAGGATTTTCCCCCCTGATCCATTTCTGCTCTATGGGATCGGGATCACATGAGACATTGACAGCCTAAAAGAGAACGTTGCACTTCTCTGAGCTGTCTTCACATGGTTTAATATCTTGCTTTCTCACCCTTTGACTGTACTGACATTGATCATTATTAATTATATCTGCACTGCCGCACTGGATGATGTATAAATTGTCTTGGACAATAAAAACTTGACTTGTTCTGTTTGGGTTTTGCAAAGAACCTCCTGGCGCCCTGGTCTTTTATTTTTGCACAACAGCACAAGTGAGTTGTAGTGTAACTACAGCTTTCCCTTCTTAACTTCTAGCCCATCCTGGTTGCTAGAATCTACTGTAACCAATGCTCTATCCTTTCATAGCTGAACAAGGTTTCATATAGCCAAATTAGAGTTACAGCTCCATCAGCCTGTGACCTACTCATGCAGTATACAATACTCATAACTAGGATGACACAGTGCCCTGTTTTCCAACTAGATAATGAAATCGAAAATGCCTATGGCTTGCTAGAATATGGGTTCTGTACTTGTCTGTATCACTACCCTCTAGCATTGTTCCCATACAGCCTGTTTTGTTTTATATTTAATTCGTCAATATGTTCATTTTCCCTTTATTTACATTGTATATGCAGTGTTATGTACATACATGCAGAAGCTTGCCCTGTTTATTTTAACACACTTTTCTGTATTTCTGCTCATAGTGGAGGGGGTGGGATTCTAGAAGGTGTAATCCCAACCCAGCTCTTGCCTATACAAGTATGCATCTTGCTCATGACTCACACCAATAAGTTGTCTGGAACAGCTGCTTCAGTTAATACATGTATGGAACCTGAGATTAATAAAGGGTCTTCTTTCTATAGGAGGACACACCATGCTTTAATATGAAAACAATTTATAATTAATTAATAATAATTTGAGCTAGCTTTGTAGCTGACATGCCAGTTTACAGACTTTTGCCTTTGCGCCTGATTTTATTTACTTTATTTTTATTTACCTCATCTTTATTTGGAGATTCCCATTCCAATGTTACATGGCATTTGTTAATTACACTTATAAAGAGATTTATTGAGCATAACAAGAAAGACTGTACAATAAACATGAAAAGAACCTGAAACCCCCTTCCAGCAGTCATCACATAACCCTGTACACTGTCTGCTCAACATGAAACTGAGCTCAGTGCTAAGGAAGGCAGCATTATAGAGATCATAATTACTATTTACATCTGTTAAGCAACAGTGACATGCATTACATATTAATATCTGTGGTTTTATTTAATATTAGGCAGCAGTTTCATCATAATAACATGAACATCTTATTTTTTGGACATGCACACATTTGGAGACATACTTAGGCAGGGATGCCAAAGCTGTTCTTAAAAGGGTTGTTCCCCTTTGAGTTAACTTTTAGTATGATGTAGAGAGTGATATTCTGAGACTATTTGCAATTGGTTTGAATTTATTTATTATTTGTGGTTTTTGAGTTATTTAGCTAAAATTCAGCAGCTCTCCAGTTTGGAATTTCAGCAATTTGGTTGCTAGCAGCCAGGCGTTGATTTGAATAAAAGGCTGGAATATGAATAGGAGAGGGTCTGAATAGAAAGATGAGTAATAACAAGTTGCAAAAACTATAAAAAAGAAAACATGATGGCCAACTGAAAAGTTGCTTAGAATTAGCCATTCTATAACATACTAAAAGTTAACTTGAAGGTGAACCACGCCTTTAATGCCATTTCCCAGTATCCTCAGCCAGCTGACGGTTCTAGGAGTTGCTTTGCAGCTACATTTAGTCTACAATTAAGCATGCATTTTATACATTTGTACCGTTCCTTGTGGTATATTAAACTAATGACAATGTAATGTTCCTTTTTGTTTTAAAATTGTAACATTCCTAAGAATCTATCTAGTTGTATTAGTCAGCTATTTCATTGGGCTACAGCAAATGTTATATGATACTCATTGAATGTTTTTGGGGAAATATACCAGCCCCTATCACATTTTGCAGCATATCTCAATTTCATTTATGAGTTTCATTTTGGAGCTTCTTTTCAGGAACATTATCAAGGCGAAATTCATTTATAGTTTATAGAAAACTCCAGCAATTTCAGGTCATATGTCCTTCAAAGTGGGGGAGTGGTTATTAACCTCCTCTAAATAATGACTGGTGGTATCGTTGCTCCTGGTACTATGCACTGTCGAAGACATTCTTGACGGCCGATGCCCTCTTTTGTAAAGCAGACAGCAAATCATCTTCTTGAAAGTCCGCCACATCTCTTCATCTTTAAAAGAGTAAATGACAGGGTTCATGATAGAATTCATCAAAGCAAGCAGGAGAAACCACCGTTTTACATGCTGTACCCCACATTTGGTGCAGTTAAGGCCATCAAGAAGTAAAACCACCATTCCCGGTGTCCAGCATATTACAAATGCACCTAGATGAAGAAATAAAAAATATTTTAGCATCCATGCACTAAAGTAGAGACAATAAAATAAGTAGGGACTATGTTGCCATTCAAAGGAGAAAAAGCTCATGTTACAAAGAAGATAAGCCCTGTGGAACATAATGGTATTATCTATTATCCACTATTTAACCTGTGCCATATACCCTTTTTTTCATTACTTTAAAACACTTTAATTTTTTGTTGTTACTGTTCCTTTAATTATATTGTAAAGCTGTATTAATATAAATGAACTTCTTTATGAAATTCAACATTTTCTCAGTGAGGAATGAATAACCCTTATTACACTAGTAACATGCCCCTAATAATGGCATCTTGTCAAATGTTGGTATCCCTTTTTTTTAATGGAATTGCATAATGAGTTGTATATTGGGCATTCTAAAGCTGGCCCTAGACTTTAAGATCCGCTCTTTTGGCGATGTCAGCAAACGAGAGGATCTTAAAGTCTAGGGCCAGCTTTAGAATGTCCAATATACAATATATTTCACTGATATGCCACTAACTGCAGGGCTATATCCGGGGTAATCCGAACGTTCGGCCCTATGGCCGAGAACTGATGGGACTGAAACTGCCGACTCAGTCTGTCAGCAGCTTTTATCGGCCCGTGTATGGCCACCTTTACAATAAAATCAGATTTTGCATCCCACATGATTGCTAGCTCATCAGGCAGCAAAATACTTGTATAAAACCACACCATAGACTAATTTAGTAATCACACTGACCCAGTGCTGTTGTGGTTATTGCTTGAAAATGCTCACTGACACATTTTTGAGTTATACTGTAGGTAGCTGGTAATGTCAGGTGGTTTTGTTAACTTCAGTTAATGCTTTTTTCTTAATAGGTGCATGATAGCTAAGGCAAGCTTATCAGTGTGGATAGGATGACTAGTCCACGGCCTAATATATACATGCATTAGGGAGTCATCAAAAACTATCTTTCCTTAAATCTTGTATTTAAGACAAGATGTATTGACTGGGAGGTTTTTCCAGTTCAAGGCCTTTTAAATTAAGACTGTGATGAATGAAGATGCACAAAGGCTTGTAACTGAAATATCTGCAGGTCCCAACATGAGTGAAAATAAAAGAGCAGGAAATGGTAAAAAGTAAACACCCAGATCATAAAACAATGCTCTCTTTTAAGGAGGCTAGCTGGCATATAATCTCACTAAGCAAGTAGCTCCAACAGGAATACCGTCCTCTTATCCATAAGCACAGCCCCTCTCTTCCCCCATATGCAACGTTCCAATCATTCCTTCTCTGCTTGTTTTTGTGCTTCACCTCAGGCCTTTTTTATAGTTAGGGTTGCCACTTGGACTGTATTTTACCGGCCTGGCAGTAAAAATTATGGTTGATCCCAATGTTAATAATGGGGAAAAAAGATAAATACTGAATATAGGGAATCCAGAAAAAGTGGCAACCCTAATTATAGTCAAAACCTGGGCCTCTCCTAACTTAAATATCATTACATTATATTATATCTAACTAGAAAAAAATTCAAATATAAATAAAATTTGCTCCCCCCCCAGTTTCACAAATTATTATATAGTATATTTGCTGTGTGCCTAACCAACACCCAATTGTTAAAGGGAATTGGTTCCAAATGAATCAGTTTATAAGTAATAAGTGACCAGTATTGCCTTACTTAATTAACTGATGTGATTTTATTGACCCTGAGTAAAAATGACTTGTAAAGGAAACATCAATTCATTATAATTAATGCCCAATTATTTATTTGTATTGTAAAGTGCCCGTGATGAATTAATTGTGATTGACATTAGCTAACAATTAACCATGAAACAAATATGCTTACAATTGTACCAAATGGAAATTAGACCTCATTGAATTCCTAATATTATATCACTGATTAAATCTGCAAGGTGAACTTCCCTTTTTTACTGTAGGATACAAATATCTGCTTATATTGAAGATCCCGACAGAAAAGAAATGTTTGGTGTTCTATCTTATCAAAACAAAACAAACTCATTTACATTCAATATAATGTTTATCTTGATAAAGAGTCGTTGGACTCGAAACATGTAGTGCTAAGAATAAAAGTTTTTTGAGCAGCATTCCTGCCTACAAGCAATTCCGTGTGACCATTATATTGAAGTTTCAGACGAATTGTACCTACAGGCGGGGTACTAACACAAGGAAAAGCGAATTCTTACTAAGTAGCACAAGGTAACTGTTAACCCTTTTATTCAAACTCATTTACATTGTCATTTTAGTGCAAAGGAAAAGTAATCTGGCACTTTTAGCAGCAGCTACTTGTGCATTTGGGGAGCATGGAATCCACTGGGATCCCACCTAATACATGCACTATACTAATGCTGCAAAGTCTGTAATATATCACTCATCCGTGTTTATAAGAAATGATTGCTTTCTCGGCTGTGAGCTACAGATACACACCCAAATGTATGCATGTGTGTATATACTGTACTTATAGACTCACAGACGCATATATATATATATATATATATATATATATGCGCGTCTGTGAGAGAGAACGCAGGAGGGACTGTTTATAGACATTTTAAATGTTTGCCAAAACTATGATCTACCAGACAAAAACAATAGCAGCAATAGCAAAAATAGCAATTACATTTGAAAATAAAAAAATAAAAAAAATATGTACACTTTTATTATTGCATTTCCTTTCAGTACACCAATATATATATATGTTTTCCTTCTTTGTTTGGGTCAACACATGATTTAAGAGCAACTCATAGAGAAAACAACATGCACCAAGCAATACAGTAAGTGTGACATCTTGCTAAGCGCCATTTGTGCCTTTTAATTTGAATGTGGTGCAAGACAGCCCTGTTCTATACATCTCCCATTAAACTGGTTGTGGCTTCCCTTTGCCATTGCACCCATGTGTTAGAAATGCCAACCCAGATTGGAACTGATCTGGGTGTTTGTTGACTCCGCTTGTCACGCCCCAGGATAGTTCTGTCCAATGCCATCCCCACCTCAGATCACACTCCCTGCTTGGCTACCTCTGAAGATTTTGGGTGAAGTTTCTATGCTTTTCATTGGAGAATGTTAGTAAGGATTCTAGTGCAAATGAATGACTACAGATTAATTTAGGGTGACAACTGAAAAATTCAGACAATTTGACATGTCTGATGTGTGCTATATTTTGTATTTGGGAAATTAGGACTATCTAATCTGATATTATACTACTAACACAATGTTTCATGCATTATTTACTGTTTGCTCATTGTAAGGTTTTAGCTAATCAAGGTGTACACAGATATTGGGGAAGATAAATAAAGAAAGCATGCTCTTTGTTACTACTAAAACCCTATAGCAATCAACAATCAGCAATCAACCAAATTTTCGACTGATCAGAGCTAATTGCTCTTCTATGGTCTATTAAAATGTTTTTGGTTATAGGAACCATCAGCAGTTGCATTTGTCACTATGTACAAGTAAACTACCAGAAACATTCTAAACTTGGTTATTGTAAGCAAATTTCCAATATACTGTATATTAAAGGAGAACAAAACCATGTAATTGCTCTTGAGAGTATCTGTCTGGCTGTTCATACCCTCTGCACTTTTATTTCTTAAAGGACATGTCAACCCTTAACACAATATGTTATTCAGTAAAAAGCCTAATTGAAATAGACACATACCTAGCATTGCAGTCCTTTATACTTTAACAACAAAGGAGCTTTCTTGATTTAAGTGTCCTGCAGGTTTCCTCCACGATCAGCCACTCTGCCCCCTCCCTTCAGAATCAGCGCTGTTGCTTGGCGTTCTGATCATGCGCAGTTAATTATTCTCAATTTAGCACATTTGCAGTGCAGGGGAATCAGAGTCTGAAAAAAACTTAGTGCCGGAGCAAAGCTGACCTCTGAAGACACACCTATCAAAGCTCTCAACCAATCGCGCCATAGCATTGATGGTTGCTATGGCGACTTTAGAATTTTCAGCGTTAAGGGCTCCTACACACGGGCGTTTTTACCTGCGCTCCCCTGCGTTGCGTTTTGCTGCGTTCAAACGCAGGGGAGCGCAGGTATAGACGCACTCAATTATTTTCAATGGGGCTGTACTCACACGAACGCATGTGAGCGCCGAACGCAGGAAAAATGCAGCATGTTGCGTCTGAATCTGCGTTCGGCTCTTACACGCGTCTCGTGGGTACAACCTCATTGAACAAAATGAGGTGCGTCTAGACCTGCGCTCCCCTGCAGCTGAACGCAGCCAAACGCAACGCAGGGGAGCGCAGGTCAAAAACGCCCGTGTGTAGGAGCCCTTACTCTCAGCTCCCCCTGCTCATATTTCTGCTGCTGACTGCAGGGAGCTTGGAAGAGAGCCAAGGTATTTAACTACTTCACTGCTGTTTCAAACCAAGGCTAACTATGTAAGTGCTGCAAGTTCAGGCAGGGACGATTGGTTGAGAGCTTTGATAGGCGTGTCTTCAGAGGTCAGCTTTGCTCCGGCACTAAGTTTTTTTCAGACGCTGATTCCCCTGCACTGCGCATGTGCTAAATTGAGAACGATTAACTGCGCATGATCAGAACGCCAAGCAACAGCGCTGATTCTGAAGGGAGGGGGCAGAGTGGCTGATCGTGGAGGAAACCTGCAGGACACTTAAATCAAGAAAACTCCTTTGTTGTTAAAGTATAAGGGCCCTTACACACGGGCATATTTACCTGCGCTCCCCTGCGTTGCGTTTGGCTGCGCTCAGCCGCAGGGGAGCGCAGGTATAGACGCACTCAATTATTTTCAATGGGGCTGTACTCACACAAACGCATGTAGGCGCCAAACGCAGGAAAAATGCAGCATGTTGCGTCTGAACCTGCGTTCAGCGCTTACACGCGTCTCGTGAGTACAGGCCCATTGAAAAGAATGAGGTGCGTCTATACCTGCGCTCCCCTGCGGCTGAACGCAGCCAAACGCAACGCAGGGGAGCGCAGGTCCAAAACGCCCCGTCTGTAAGGGCCCTTAAGGACTGCAATGCTAGGTATGTGACTATTTCAATTAGGCTTTTTACTGAATAACATATTGTGTTAAGGGTTGACATGTCCTTTAATATTAAAGCAATGTAACAGATGCCAGCTGGTTAACAGACCTGGAGAACTAACTTCTGCTATATACATGTTTACAGCAGGGGTCCCAAATATTTTACTCCTGTGAGTTACATACATGTAAGCATGAAAAACGTTCCTAGGGGGTGCCAAATAAGTGCTGTAATTGGCTATTGGTAGCCCATATATGGACTAGCAGCCTACAGGAGGCTCTGTTTGGCAGTACACATGCAACTAAAGGCCCCCATACAGATAAAAGCTACTCGATAAAAGCAGCTGCCAGACCGAGTTGGCATCTTATTGGCCCATGTCTGGGGTCCTTTGACAAGTCGATCAGATGTCGAATGGGCAGGGTAAAAATTGGAGATTGGAGGAGGGCATTTAATTCTATGATACCTTGTATGTCCCTACAATTGATAAAGGGTTCATACCCGAAACATGTAGTGTGCTTGTGCACTGCTAATAAATTAAACACTTGCAGTTTAAATTAGTGCTTTAATGCTGTTTTTTCCTACTTTAATCACTATCTAAAAAATCTGTTTGCAGTCCAACGATCCGACCTCCTGTATTGCCTCCATTCTGATCCGATAATTGGGCCCTAGGGCCCACGATCGGATCAGCCCGATATTGCTCACATCAGTGGGACATTGCCAAATGAGCGGATCTCCCTGTGTATGGCTACCTTAAGGGCTCTTACAGATGAGCATTTCTATGTGCACTCCCCTGTGTTCAGCCGCAGGGGAGCACAGGAGTAGATGCACTGAATTATTTTCAATGTGGCTGTACTCACATAGATGCATGTAAGCGGAAATGCAGGTGAAATGCAGCATGCTGAGTCTCAACCTGTGTTCAGTGCTTACATGCATCTGTGTGAGTACAGCCATATTGAAAAGAATTCATTGTGCTCCACTGCCGCTGAACACATGAAACCGGAATGCAGGGGAGCACAGGTAAAAATGCTCGTCTGTAAGAGCACTGTCTTGCCTTCCAGCAAGGATTTGAAAAATAAGCACTTGATTTTTGACCACTGGGAGCAACATACAAGGGGTTGGTGAGCAACATGTTGCTTATGAGCCACTAGTTGGGTTTACCTTTGTTGAATGCATATGTATATCTTAATGGGTTGTGATGTTTAAATGCTGGTTAATTGCTTGTTAACGTTTATTTTTTTTATAGTGGGGTGCTGTCAATCAGTATTTAGCATTGGTGCCTTGCTCACATGGGGTCCTGGGATTGAGTCTGATCAGGAGTGCATGACTTATCTCTGTTTACAGTGCACTGGTTTCCTCTGATACCTCTCATTTGGAAAACACACATACAGGGTGTTTGGACCCTGTTGGGAAAGTTTATTTTTCTGTGTGGTACAAGCCTTAGTCTATGAGCTCCACTGAGAAAGGAACTGATGTAAATGATGTGCAATCTCTGAGTACACATAGAATATAAATGTCACAGTATAAGGTTGATTAGTAATAAATATGGATACTTACTAAACAGCAGCACAGAAACCAGTGCAATTTGCATCAGAATTTAATAATCAGCACTGTAGCATCAGCTTATATTACAGGCTAACCTCATTTTCTACTTTTGCGTCAACCCTTAAGCTTAGCTTCTCAACAGCTACTCAGAGCCCACTGAGCATGTAAGTGTCACAGATGGTGACCCCTGTGACAAGTTTGAAGTCCTGGATCATTGCTGCTATTGACAAGCAGGAACTTTAGGCCAGTGCAATGACTTCAGTATATAAAACATGGCGTTCTTAGCCCTATTCATTTGTAGGGTTTAGTTATCTTGAAGAGTGCTGCAAAACATGTCCATTCTGTTTCCTGAGAAAGCCCAGTAAAATAAACTGCAAAATACCACAATTTACATTGTACTGATTCATGCAATTCACAGTTTTTAAGCTTAAAGGACACCTATGGCCCAAAAAATTTGCCCCAAACCTAAGGTGCGGGCTGATAGAGCCCACATTCCGGTTTGGGGTTCTAGTACTTTTTTTTTTAAAAAAAGCCCCCTGCTAGCGCTGGCTTACTCGCACCTGGAGGGAGCTCACGGTGCGAGCCGCCATGTCTTCTGAACGCATGCGCAGTATGAAAAGCGGCCCCGGAAGTGTGGCCACTATACAGTATGCGCATGTGTGTTACGGCGCATGCACTTCAGAAGACATGGCACGAACCGGGAGGGATTAAGCCAACGCCTGCAGGGCTTTTTTTTAAAAAAAAGTATTAGAACCCCAAACCGGAATGCAGGCTCTATCAGCCCGCAAGTTCGGTTTGGGGCCCTTTAAGTCTGCAGTATCCAATAACAGATGGAAGGTAAATGTGAGCCTTTCAGAATGATAAAGGAACCAACTAACAGCCTGCCCCAAAGACATGTAGATTGCACAAGACTGCTTAATTATTGTCACATTACATAGTCTTACCTAGAACAGCCATAACAGTCTTCATCAACTTTATTGGTGTCCTCCTCCGGTTGATTGAGCCAGTAGTATGAGGGGACAAGACATTGGTTTTTCTCTGAACGTACATATATATTCTCAAGTAGACCACCAACATGATTACAAATACAGCCAGGTTTGAGACTGTCCAAAAAGTTAAATAACTCCTACTATAGATGGGAGCTAGTGAGGAGCAAGTTGTTATATTGCAGATACAGTTCCAGCCTAATGTTGGGACAGCACCCATAAATATGGCAATGGCCCAGATTAATACAATAAGAAATGTTACTCTTCTTTTTGTCAGATTGCTGTGAATTCTCATTCGGACAATGGATATGTGTCTCTCCACTGCAATTACCAACAAGTTAGCCAATGACGCCGACATGCTTGTATCCAGAAGACCCTGACGCAGGAACCACCTATTGACAGTCAATGTCTTAGAAACTGGTCCAGTATGAAACATTAAAAACACATAGGCGATCCCAGCAAAAAAGTCTGCTGCTGCCAAGTTAGCGAGCAGGTAATAGAATGGGTAGTGAAATCTCTTGTTTATAATCACTGCTGCTATAACCAGCAAGTTGGAAACAAAAATAAAGAGGCAACAGCATGCGCCAAAGCACAGTACAATGATCAGTTTTGTCCCTGTCCATTCATCCTCTGTCTGAGAATTGCTGCGATTGTAGAAAAAGTCCATTTGCTTATCATAGTGACAGATGTTCATCCTGACGTTGACCCTAGCATTCTGTAGGGCAAAGAGAGAGAAAATACACTTTATTTATCATTGGTGTCTACTTGCAAACTTTAAAATTAATAATCAGGAGTGCCTTAAAAGACAAGGAAAGGGTAATACACTAGTGGTGGCAATGTGTTAGACAGTGGTTCTCAACCTTCCTAATGCTGCAACCCTTTAATACAGTTCATCATGTTGTGGTGACCCCCAACCATAAAATATTTTTGTTGCCAGCCCAAAACGGATTATTAGGAAAGTACAGGAGACAGCGTGGCTGCATAAAGGTTTGTTTTCCGTGCTTAGTGTGGAAAAAAAATGTTTGCCACACCCATTTTGTGGCCACACCCCAATTACCATGTTCATTTTACTATTTTTTTAATGAGCAGGGAGAGCTGTATGGCAGTCCCTACTAAGGGGATATAGAAAGTTGTAGTGC
>JAMBMQ010000025.1:249753-268577 GCA_024363595.1 Xenopus borealis | reverse complement strand
AGCACATATATAGTGCGTTGCTTAAATAGGTTTCTGCAGTTATTGAAATGGGTCTTGCAAATGCATAACACACACAACAGATGTATGTTGCTGTAAAGCAGGGGTACCTTTTGACTTCCCTGGGCCACATTGGAAAAATTAAAATTGTCTGGGGCCACACATGAAATACGCCAAAAAAGTGAAGAAAATTCACAGAAAAGAACTACAATATGAGTTGGATAAATAGATAAAGCTATACACTGGAATATGGGACACCGGGATATTAAATAGACATTTAAGAACAAAAAAGATGACAGAACCAACAGTGGCTGGCGTTGAAGAGTAAATAGAGCCTGGTGGGGACCCTGAGTCATGTGTAGGTATTATTACACACAGGGAATCTCTGCTAACATGCACCAACCCTGGGATTGGTATTCAAGCACAAGTTACGTGGCTCACCCGCTATATCTCCTATTAGACCAAAATGTCTTCTGCTGGTGCAGAATCAGTCTCATGAACACTCTAAATATTTCTTGATTGAGCTTCAGACCCTTTTAGTTTAGCGCTATTTATCAGAGAAAGCCAGGTCCAGCCTGGCAATCTGTGAGGGGTTGCTGTAAGATGCCATTGAAAGTGATAATAAATGGGCTGGTGAGATTTTCCTTTTGCTGTATATGCTCTCCCAATAGCTTCTCTGATCCATCTTGATATGGTAGTCTTGGATGCCGACTGACCTGCTCTCTGGCCCGCTGGAATGATGAATAACGAATCAGAGCGCCAAATTCCTTGTATGCGCTCAGGATAGACTTTGAGGGCTCTGACAACGTCTAGTGAGTGGAGTCGTTTTTCTTTAGAATTCTTTGGATCAGGGCATAGAGAAGGTACAACTATCTCTTGGTTGATATGGAATGCAGATACCACTTTCGGTAGGAATGACGGTTTTGTGCTTAGAACTACTTTATCTTTGTGGAACACTATCAGACCTGGGTCGCACGACAGTGCTCCTAGTTCTGAGACTCTTTGAGCGGATGAAATGGCTACCAGAAATACCACCTTCCAGGTAAGCCATTGAAGGTCTATTGACGATATCGGCTCCAATGGTGGATCTATTAACGCTGATAGAACCAAATTTAAGTCCCATGTTGGTGGTGGACATCGTCGTGGTGGGGTTACATGTGCTACTCCTTGTAGAAACTCCCTAACTGCACTTTGAAGTGCTATCTTTTGTTGGAACAGGAGTGAGAGGGCTGAAACCTGCACCTTAAGGGAATTGAGTTGTAGACCCATGTCTAGGCCTTTTTGTAGGAATGAGAGCATTGCCAGTACTGAAAATCTTTTAAATGATACCCCACACAATTGACACCATGTATGATAACGTTTCCAGTCTCTATGATATATTTTTGTGGAGACTGGTTTTTTGGCCTGAAGCAAAGTGGCAATCACCTCTTCTGAGAAACCCTTCTTTCTCCAGATGGACTCTTCAATAGCCATGCCGTCAAATTGAAGATGGCTGGATTGGAATGAAGAATGGGTCCTTGTTTGAGTAAGTCCACTCTGCGTGGTAGAGGAATGGGCCTCTTGAGGACCCTGGGTAGCATTGGGATTGGTGGAAATACGTACGCCAGATTGAAGTTCCATACTTGTGTTATGGCATCGATCCCTTCTGCTCGTGGATCTCTGTACCGTGCGAAGAAACAGTTGACCTTGCAATTGTTTCTTGAAGCCATCAGATCTATTTGAGGCTGCCCCCATTGATGAGTTAGTGACTGGAACACCTCGTAATGAAGTTCCCATTCACTGGGGTCTATCTGAGGAAGTCTGCTTGAACATTGGACACTCCCGGAATGTGGATCGCCGAGATTTGAACAGAATTCTTTTCTGCCCAATGTATGATCTTTTCGACTTCCTTGAGGGCTCCTTTGCTTCTGGTCCCTCCTTGGCGGTTGATGTACGCCACCGCCGTTGCGTTGTCGCACTGCACTCCTGTGGCTCGTGTTTTCAACTCTGTTGCCCAGTGGACTAGAGCTAGTCGTACTGCTCTTAGTTCCAGTACATTGATCGATATTTTGGACTCTGTTTGTGACCACAGTCCTTGTGTTGTGTTTTCTTGCCATGTTGCCCCCCATCCGGTGAGACTGGCGTCTATAGTCAGGATCTCTCTGGAGTGGCCCATGATTGACCTTTGGTCAGCGTAGTTGGATGAAGCCACCACTTTAATGATGCTTTGGTTTCTTGTAACAGTGGAAGCTTCTGCATCAAGGACCCCCTTTTCCAGCACCGCTTGACGTGGCCGGAGGTGAATCTGAGCAAACGGTACTGCTTCTATGGTCGATACCATAGAACCCAGAACCCTCATGGCATGGTGAATTGTTGGATAACGTGATCGTGAAAGGCTGATCACTTGTTTTCGGAGTATGATTTGTTTTTCCTCTGGAAGAAACACGCTCTGCGACAAGGTGTCGAACTCCAGACCCAGGAAAATCATTAGGTGTGAATTCGGGACTTGTCCCAGTTGATCCACCATCCGAACTGTTGTATCATTCTGATTGCTTGGCTTAAGACCGTCTGAGCTTGTTCCAGCGTGTTGGCCTTGAGAAGAAGGTCGTCCAAATATGGGGTTACTGATATTCACTTGAGCCTCATTGACGCTGCTGTAACTGCCTTCAGCTTCGTGAACACTCTTGGGGCCGAAGAGAGTCCGAACAGTAGTGCCACAAATTGGTAATGGTGATTGTTGTATGCAAATCTCAGGTAACATTGGTGTGCTGGCCAGATCGGAACATGGAGATATGCATCCTGGATGTCTAGGGACATGAGTAGTTGGTTCCATCCCCCTTATTACTGAGCGTAATGTTTCCATCTTGAATTTCACCATCCTGATGTATCGATTCAGGTCCTTGAGATCCAAAACTGGTCGGAAAGTTCCTTCCTTTTTCGGTACTATGAATAGATTGGAGTAGAAACCATAAAATCTCTGTGGGTGAGGTACTGGTACTATCACTCCCGTTCTTAGCAATGTTGTTACACAGTTGTGGAATGCTTGCCCTTTTATTGAATCTGTGGGCACTGTTGACATAAAGAATTTTCGTGGAGGAGTTGCCGAAAAATCCAGGTGATATGCCTCGGAAACAATCTCTCGTACCCAGGCATCTGAGGAATGGCTTGTCCAAATCTCCTGAAACCGCAGTAGCCTGCCCCCTAAGATTAACTGCTGCTCTAGTTGACCTGACCAGTCATGCCGAATTGGATTTGTCCTGGGATGACTTACCCTGGACTTTATTTGATTTCCAGCTTTGTCTCGACTTCCTCTGTGGAAAGTGTTGACTGTCCTAGACTTAGACTGGGAAGGAAGGTACTCTTACCCCCTGTGGCTTGGGAAATTATCTTTTCCAATTCCTCCCCGAAAAGACGTGATCCTTTGAACGGCAACGAAATTAGCGATTTCTTAGAACTAAGGTCAGCCGACCAGTTCTTGAGCCATAAGGTTCGACGTGCAGCTACCGCCAAAGCCGAAGTGCGTGCTGCTAGTTGAGCTGTATCCAATGCTGCTTCACTAAGATAAGCGCTTGCCTCTGCCATTTCTTGATCTTGGGCCAGTTCTAGAAGGTTTGCTCTGGAAGACCCATCTTGGAGTCCTGATATTAGAGAGGTTGACCATGTTTCCTGGCCCTAGTGACCCACACAGTAGCGAGCGCTGGACGAAGTGCTGATCCAGAAGCTGAATAGATTGCCTTTAGGAATCCCTCCATTCGCTTATCGGTGGGTCTTTAAAGGCTGCTGCATCGGTAACCGGTAGTGTAGTATTTCTGGATAGTCGTGAGACCGGTGCATCCACAAGTGGGGGAACCGTCCACTGATCAACAAGTTCTTTTGGAAATGGATACATCTTTGAGAATTGACGGCTAGGTTGAAATTTCCTCTCCGGTGCCTGCCATTCATCGAGAATGACTGCACGCAGTCATGAGAAGGGAAGTCTGTCACGGTTTTTCTTTGCCTCTTAAAAAGTCCTTTGGACTGTGATTGTTGTTCTTTAGGTGGATCAAGGTTGAGTGTTTCTATAACTGCTCTTATGATGCTCTCTACATCATGAGACAATTCTTTGTCTCGACTCCGATCCTCCTCGTCTCCAGAGGGAGAGCTTGAAGAGAAGATTTTGCCTTCCTGCTCTGACGAATCGGAGGCCTCCAGGACCCTGGTTGAGGGAGAAGGCGATTTATGTCTAGTAATTGGCCGTTTGCGTTTGTCCCCTGAGCCTTCCTGCATCTTTGACATGGCCTTTCCAATGGAGTCAGCAATAGTGCTGGCGATAGAATCTGTTAAAAGGGGTATATTTTGAAGGGATGCCAGCGATTGAGACAGCTGGATAGCCCATGTTGGTGCCGCCATGTCTGTTTGCACTGTGGGATCCGAATTCTGAGACAATTCTGATTGTGCACCCTGTACCTGTGGAGCATCCATAGTTACTGGTGTTCCCTCCTCCCCTGGTGTGCAAGACCTACAGAGTGAGTCAACCTGGCCACTTAGAAATTTAGAATGGCACTTAGTGCAAGCAAAATAGGTAACCTACGCTCCCCCTGCTGCTGCTGGTGCAGCCCGTCCTCTACCCCGGTGAAATGGCCTCCCTGTCCCACCTTCTGCCATGCGTTCGGTGTGGCACTGGGTAACGCTGGAGGACTCTGGTGGCTGTAGAGACTCCCGACAGGCACTACTTTATAGTGAGTGCTTGTTTCTCCTCTTCAGCAATATTCATAAACCTTTCGTTAGGTAGGGAAGGGCCCGGTGTGCATACAATTTTTGCGCGTAATGCTGACGTCACGCGGGAGTAATGCCGGAGCCGCTACCTGCTCACAAAATGCCGGAAAGTCCCTGGAGTCTCCCAGCTCAGTACAATATTTCGGTAACCTGCTAAGTGCCGATGTCTTCCTTCAGCCGCACTATAGAGGAGCCAGCCATATGGAGAAGTAGAGGGGCGCCAGATAAGGTAAAGAAAGTTCTTACCACCATATCCTTGCGGTTTCCGGCCAGAGTCCCTGGTCTCCCTCAGGAGAGGGCCCCGGACAGAAAATTTACCGCGTTGGGGGTTCACTATGTGCCCCAAGTCTAGCCCCGTGTGTTAACGCTAATTGCTAACCGAAGAAGTCCTTTAGTTGGGTCTCCTAGAGACCAGTATGTCCATCTTCCTGTGGTCAGGACACTTGAAAAACTGAGGTGAAAGAGGAAGTGCTGGAGTAGTCCTGGCACGCCCCTTTTTCATCTGTCAATCAAGTGTCCTGCCTCCTGGAGGATGGAACTTTACCCCATATGTCTGCTGTGTCCCCCGGAGACGTCAGAGAAAAAAAGCCTATGGGAGCTTCCCATAGGCTTGTATTGCAATTGGGTAGGTTCAATCTGGCAAAGTAGGCAGTCGAATAAAAATTTAAAGGGCAGGTTCTTCGACTGGCGAATAGTCGAGTGCTCAAATATACAGTATATTTATTCGATCTATTCGATGTGCCCAAATATTCTATATTCGATGGTCGAATATACTTAATTTGCATATTGGAATAGTCGCACGATCGAATTGAGACTATTCACGACTATTCGCACGAATATTCTAATCTTTCACACAAATTTAGTAAATCTGCCCCTATCTGTGATTGAAGTATATTTGTATTCTATCTCTTTCTAAAATTTTATGTTGTTTAGAGGACAAAACATTTGTAACCAATTATAAACATGGTTCCTTTGGGGCTCACAAAACATAGTTTATTATGTGATTCATGCCACTTTTGTTTAGTTGGTAGTACCTGGTGGCAGCTTCTGTAAAGGGCTGCCCAACTTGCTGGAGCTATATAAATAAATATATGATGATATTAATGATGATGATGAATAAACATTTTTAAAGTAAATTTTCAGCTGCAAAAATGTATCTACAACTACTGGTTTTTACCAGATAAAGTTAGGGAATATCTCATCTTGGTGGGAAAACAAATCATTATTCATTGCTTCAATTGTTTCTACTATCACCAATGAGAAGAAGAATAGAGCGTGATAAAGTGAAGAAGAATGCTAGTGCCATGCGAAAATTAATGGAAAAGATTATTTGATTTATGGACACATCCACTTAGGACAAAAGAGCCTGAAGGTCTTTAATAAGTACCATTATAATTTATTTGGCTGAAAGTAGCCAACACAAGATACAGTTACTTACTAATTATTATCTGGTCTGTTATGTGTTGATGTTCTGCTGTTTCAAGGCTAAATGAGCTGCTAGATCCGGACTCATCATAACCCAGTAATGTCTTAAAGTGCTTGCCAGACAAGAGGCCTTAGAGGCCATTCACTCTGGAAATGACAAGTGAGATGTGTCTGTTGTTCTTTAGAAGCTAGAGCAGTCAGGTTGTTTTCTTTTCCATATACAGGGGAATGGAAGAATTTTATAATATGAATGCTCTTTCACCGATATGAACTTAGGGAAACAAGCGCACTTAATTATCCATTCCCAAAACAACTAAATATGGCAATAGCCCAGGGGAGGGGTAGGCGGTTTTTGAAAAATATGACTGTTTTTTAATATAGAACATTAAAAATTTATATTTTATACACTTGCTCCGGTGCTCCGTTAGCTGCTTTTTTATCATTGGATGTGATCTGCAGGGGGACGGATGTTAGGTGCAGATAAATGCAATATGCAATATGAATCTGGCCCCTTATATTGATAGCAGCCCTATCATATTTCCCAACAGCAGCAGCTCATGAAGCCTGCTCACTCTCTGGGGCAAATTCACTAAAGCGCGAAGCGTCTAACGCTAGTGCTTATTCGCCAGCGTGACGTGGTTTCGCCATTTCACTAACAGTGTCCCTGGTGAAAATTCGCTAGCGAAGTAGATAGACTAGCGCAACTTGGCACCCTTATGCCAGGCGAAGTTATGCACTGACGAAGGGACGTAACTACGCTAATTCACTAAGATGACCATTTTACTGAACTTTACCTCTTGCGCTAGACTTTACTTTGCCAGGGTCAGACCTGGTGCCTTTTACTTTTTTTTTAGGGTGATAGTCTGAAAATAAGTGTAGTATTTTTGGGGGTTACCCTCCTTCCCCCCCTACATTAGTGGCTGTAACATGTACTTCTATTATACGTTTAACGTCACGCCGTATGCAAATTAGGCTTCGCTAGCGTAAATGCGCTTTGCCTGTCGAAGTAATGGTAGAGCAACATCGCTACCGTTCGCCTCCCTAAGTGCAACTTCGCATTTTAATGAATTAGCGGCGGGCTTGCGAAAAGCAGCTAATTGTGGTGAAGCCTTCTCTAGCACATTTTCACTGCTTAGTGAATCTGCCACTCTGTCTTAAAGGAACAGAAAAGCCTAGAAAGGTGTGGGAGTCATAAAAGACAGTATACAACACTGACATATTTATAGTGGCACTGTATCTTACAATCCTTGCTATATAAATGGTTAGCCCTGAAGCACTCATGTTGCTGATAAGTTGTTTCTAATCATTACAGGACATATATTCCTCCATGGCACTAATCCACAATCCATTTAGAAAACTCATAAGTTTTTTATGTTCTGTACTAACTGCACTTTGTAGCTACTGGAAACATCACCACAATGCTGCTGTTTCAGAAGTATGTAAAAACACACAATTTACTGTAATGCTACACTTCTACAGTTGAGTTCGGGGCGACATCTAGTGGAAAGGGTTGACCTAAAAAATTCACCTTTGCAAAAATGTGAGTTTATTTGCATTTAAAGGTGTTTTTTTTTAAGTAGAATGTTGGTTTATTTTTTTTTATTAGGACATTTTACTTATTCATTTTACACATTAGTACATCAACCAGGCTCTTGGCACTATCTTCTAATTTACTCACCTGATGATTTAATTAGCCAGTTTAATTCCCTCAACTGACTCAGGATGGCACCAACATCCATATTTGATATTGGGTCTATTCAGAAACCTGTTATCCCAAAAAGCAGCATTGCAATGTCCTTTAGAATCCTACTGAATCAAGCGATCACTTTTTTATATACTTGCTTTTGTTCTGTAATAATTGTATTGCACCTTGTACTTGTTCATTAAAACAGACAAAAATGAAATTTAACAATGAGGATTATTTGGTTAAAATAGACTCTGAGGGAGATTGCCTTGCTGTAATATATAGGTATAGGAGCTATTAGCCAGCAATTATGGTATTTTCACACTGCACTCCCGGATTTTTACTCACATCACTGCTTTCGTGGTGCTGGTAGTCCGTTGACCCGACACGGTCCCTTAGCAACAGCAATTCCCAATAATGGATCCGCACACACTTATTTCTGCAGTGGGGGGATTCCCCTTTTCTTTTATTCAACCATTGAAGTTGGTGGTTGAATAAAAGAAAAGGGGAATCCCCCCACTGCAGAAATAAGTGTGTGCGGATCCATTATTGGGAATTGCTATTATCCAGCAACCCATTTTCCAGATGGCCACCCTCCCCTAAACTCCAGTTTATCCCTTTTTTCCCTTTTTCTCTGTAATAATAAAACAGTACCTTATACTTGATCCCAAGTAAAATATAATTAATCCTTATTAATAATAAAAACAATAAAACAGCCTATTGGATTTATTTGATCTTTACATTTTTTTTTCAAGTAAACTTAAGGTATGAAGATCCAAAGTATGGAAAGATCCATTATCTGGGAATGCCCTGTTCCCAAGCTTTCTGGACAACAGCTCCATACCTGTTGGTTTCCACATAAGAGATGCCAAACTGTTTTTCCAGATTAATATAAGCTTTATAATAGCTACTGTATATGACAACACATGAAATGAAGCCCATCTACACTGGGCTGAGGTGCAAAGAGCAAACAATTATCTTGCACAAACACCTTGCTTCAAAGAACCACTGGCATTGCAAAATATGTTTATGGATATTTACAAGGAAAAGCACAGTTAAAGAGGCTGGGCTTGTCAGTTCATCTTAGAAACACCCTCCATTGCCCCTCTGTAATGGGATAGGTTTCATATATTATCCAGACTGGATGTTTCCCTGCATCAAACATGCAATCAGTTTGCTCTCTGGGATTTTCAAAGGATCTTATTTCTTCGCACAGTCTGGTCTCAACCATCTGCTCAGAGTTTTGCAGGATATTTACCATTAAAACCAACATTTTATGTCATGTAAAGGGGAACTATTATAAAAATGTAATATAAGCTTAATCATACTGATGTCGCTCCCTTTTCAAGCATATGTATTAGAGCTCATTCAAATAACTGGAGACAGGATTATTGGTGATTTTGAAATAGTTTGCTCCCATATATCTCCAACGGCTGTATTGGACCCAACTGTGTATAAAAATCATACTCCTGACTCCTGTATGAAGAGAGGAAGATGCTGAGAGGGAGAGAGTGAAGAGTAACTTGATTATTGCAGAAATGGTTCCGAATTTTTAATTGATTATATTTAGAAAATGTCTTATTTCAGCATGATGGAACTTATAGAACATGTTCCTAGTAGTTGAAACTTGTGACTCAGTATCTTTTCTTTACATGCTAATCCATCCCGCAATTGAAAATCTTTAAGGGAGCTTTAATCTGCAGACCTGATGGTCTTTACTATATCTATAAGAACCACATGCAACCTCATTGTCTCCTCTTCAAAAGAAGGCATTTCTTCAAAGGAAGTGAAAAGAAAACAGCTCTCCTATACAAAGACTTCCACTCTTATCAGAATTAAACTGATGAACCAGCCTTAAATGATCAGGGTTTTGCTTTTGTTCCCAGAGAAGATCTTGCTAAAAAAATGTCTTCTTCTTTGCATTCCAGAGCAGAAATGTTGCAGAAAATTGACATATAATCTCTCAAATTCTTAGACAATAAGTAGTGTAGGTATAAACCATGACCTGTAAACAATGTTGTGTAGTGTTTAGTAAGTTGGATTTATGTCAGAATCAAAGTTTGGTCAATTTTAGACAACTTTTAGTAAAAGTTTTTCTGGGAAGCAATAGCGGGAAGGCGTACCTAGCATGACTCTATGTCAGAGACTGTCTGTTGGAAGGGTCATTTCATCCTCTTAAAGTGATACCAACACTAAAAAATTACTTTTTAACATATGAATGTACATTAAATTTTACCTCTAGGTAATTTGTTTCTGAGATGTTGTTTTTATATATAATTGTTAGTTGAAGTTCATAAGCCTGACTCTCTGACTTTCCCAACTTGACTGTCCCATCTCAGCCTGTTAGTTACAGTTTCTAATGCTAACGGACTCCTGCTGCACAAATATGGCAGCCCCTCATACAGGAACATGGGGGATCAGACAGGTAATGTAAAAGCATCATGCAAATACTTTGTGTGGCAAAGTTAGAAGTAGCTTTCAAAGCCAATATTATAATAGATGTACAAAAAGAGTTTCATTTCAGTCAGTATCTCTTTAAAGTGGACTGGTCACCCAGACACAAAAATCTGTATAATAAAAGTCCTTTTCAAATTAAACATGAAATCCAATTTCACATTTTTATTAAAGCATTCATAGCTGTTGTAAGCTCATTTAAAAATCTCAGCTGTCAATCAAATATTGTCTGCCACTCCTCTATGCCTTAGGCATAGAGGTGGGGCAGATAATTACTTTCACTTTCCATTCAGCACTTCCTAGATGTCACTGCTCCCCACACATTCCCCCAGTTCTCTTAACCATTTAATTGTGTAGCCAGGACATGGGGATAGACATCGGTTCCCCCATTCAGGTGCACAAACAAGATTCTGAGATGATACAAGGATTGTCTTAATATCAGTGTCCACAAAATGGCTCCTGCCTGCTTGCTAGAATTATGAATTCCCAGACTGAAGAAAACAAGATTAAAATAATTTATATCGTGTAATTAATGTTCATTTTGCTTGACTAATGTGATAAAATATGATTTTGAATATTTTTTTGGGGTGACGGGTCCACTTTAATGCATTTCAGCAAAGGGGATTTAGCACTCTCTCTCTCGCTCTGATGATCTCTCTTTTTTTTTTGTTTCAATCATTTTATTGAGTTTTCCATAAACATAGTACGTCAAGATAACAAAAGAAAAGAATATACGATGCTGTATAACATGTCAAAATACAAACAAATATCTATAAATATATACTCAAAAGCACACATTCCAAAGGATAATAGGTAACATAGTAAATAAAATAATGAAGTAAAGAAAAATAAAAAATGATCTCTCTCTTCACAATCCCCCATGCAACATAGACATGTGCAGACAGCAAAACACACTGCATTATTAAAGATTTAAAGGGATCAGCTGACCTGCAATCGTGGGAGGGCATAGCTAGCATCACTCTATGTCAGAGCCTGTCTGGAATTACTTGGAAAGGCAATTTCATCCCTCTTAATGCATTTCAGCATTTAGCACTCTCTCTCTCTCTGCTGATTTCTTTCTACACAATCCCCCATGCAACAGAGACATGTGGAGACTGCAAATATGGCAGCTGCCTCACAGAGAAGCCTGGAGGATTAGATATGTAATGTTAAAGCATCAGGCAAATATGTTAGGGCAAAATTATAAAAAGCATGCAAAGACAATGTTATGATAGATATCAACAAAGGTTTCATTTCTGGCGTATCGCTTGAAGGCACTGGCTGTTAGGAACCTGATGCTGTAAGATAAAAGTTTCTGGGTTCATGTTTGATCAATTCTACATCAGATGTTTACTGGCAACACGTTGCAAAGCAATAGTAATAAAAAGGGTTCAACCTCAGCATCACTTACTGTGACTGTATGACTGACACTCATAATGAATAGGACAGTGTAACGCACACAATTTGGCTTGTAGGACTTTCTTTGTTTTAGGTCTTCTTACACATGGCCTGATATGCACAGATACATGAATGTAGGGGACAATGGGCAGTAATCAGAAGCTGTCAGGAACACATATCTTCTAACTAGGTGGGTAAATGTCTGTCCTCTTGCCATTAAGCAATGGAGTCAATGGTGCATTGTACTTAGTGTAATTTACCCTAATGGTGCACATTGTGGCACATATCAACATTTGTCTGCATTAAAAAGTAACCCTGAACACTATATCGTAATATATTCCCTTTATAACCACTCTGCTGGCCTCTGTGACACACTTCATCACAATCCTCTCAGCCGGGTAAGGTTACAGTTTAGGAGAGAGGCTGACATCATGTCTGTGTACAAGTACTAATATCCGTCCAGGGAGATGCTGTCGTGTGAAGTTTTAACACTTACTGTAAGCCTTTGCTCATTTCTATCACTCCTAAACATTTCATTCTGAATTCAGTTATAAAATGTCATGTGCAAGCTATTTGGTTCTGATATAATGTGCAGTGCTATGTAAACTGGCCATGATGGCTAATATGTGGCTTTTGTTTTATTCCTGCTTTCCCCTTTATATATTTAATCTGTGGTGAGATACTGCTCATGTATAATGTCATCATTTCATCTGTGCTGTGCCATAAATACAGATGTAAAGAGATTTATACTGCAGTGTTTGGCTCTAGTTATAAAGTTATACCTTACCTGCTTAATCCACTGAGGCTCCATTAGGAGGAATCCCTAAATCACTTGCCCAGCTAAATTGCACATTTATGACAAATGGTAACTTTCTACTTAATCCCTTTGCATAATAGTCTTTAGCTTTCCAATGTGTTTATTTGGTGATTCATTTCCGATGTATTTTCCAATGTGTTTATTTGGGGATTCATTTCCAATTTATTTTTTCTGTAGGCAGTGACTGTATCATTTTCTTACGAACATTTCTGGAAGATTTCGACCAACTGCCTTTAATGAAGAGTGTAACTTTCACACTGAATAGAATGGGCCTCGGCAGGTCAGAATGTTGCATGCAATAATTGTAATACATATATGAATATTTGCAATGAACCTTGGTAATAAAAGCTACATTCATGAAATAATATTACTTCTGCACACACACCCCATATCCAGCATCCAGGCAAACACTTACTGTAGCACATATAGAACAATCTGCATCAAATTTAGTAGTCATACTTTAGCAGTAAATGTGGCCATACATGGGCTGATAAAAGCTGCTAACAGATCGAATTGGCAGCATGTTGGCCTATGTGTGGGGTGCTCCAATGGGCTTCCCTTCAGCCAGATATTGGGCAGGTTTAAAAATCCCCCTGGAGCAAGACCGCATAAGCATCCTTGAGTCTATCTTCACTGCTGTTATCTGATTGGATCGGCCTGATATAACCTACATCAAGGAGGGAATATTGGTAAAAGATCAGCTGATGAAGATGTACATGCCCGAAACATTGTTGGATTTTCTTTGACTAATAAGCCACACGCAGTTAAGAGTGCCAGTATCTTTCTGTACTTAAAAGGGGATCTATAGCAAAAATGAAAATGTAATATAAGTTTCATCTGACTAAAATCAGATACTTTCAATTAAAAATTCTGTACAGTTTAAGTTATGCTTTAGTATCTCACTTTCCACAACCCGTCACTGTTCATGCTGAGGTCTGGGTCTGATTTTGATTTACAGGTAGGTCTAATACATCTTTTAGCAGAATAACTCAAGTAACCAACTCCAGCACAAAAAAAAGTAACAGACCCTGCACGAAAACAAACAGGATTTCCATCAGAACCTGTTATTTGTAAAGAGTAAGCACCTAGTTTAAGGCTGCAGCCCCCCTAAAAGACGTATTAGACCTGTCAATCAAGAACTGACTCCACCTACTGCATGAAGACAGAATGAAGAGAGACCGGTTACTCAGAGGGGGAGGGTGAAGAGTAACTTGGTACAGAATTAATTGATTTTATTAAAAAGTTTCTTATTTCAGCAAGCTGAAGCTTATATTGTATTTTCATTTTTGTGACAGATCCCCTTTTAGATTCAAATTAAGAAGTGCGGTCTCCTTGGCATTGCACGTGGTAGCTCTGTGAATTATTGCGCTTTACTTAATCTAGAAACTACTAGAATAGTAGTGAAGAAGCAAAGGCAAGACTTATTTTTAATAAAGGTTGAAATCTTCCTTTATTTTAAATTGTTCATTTACAAACTTTCTAATGCATATACAGAAAGCTTCTCAAAATATACAGTGCAAATCTCTGCAAATTTACATTAAGTAATATCGGATTTTGAAAATTGTGAAATTCCTGAAAAATCCAGTTGTCCCAGGGGCCACCAAGCTGGAAGCTTTATTTATAACGATTGTTTTAGGAAACTTACTTTTAGCTATCACAGGGATATTACGGTACCAATTAGATTTAGTGTACTGCAGAGCCATTTAATCATCTGCAGAAGAAACAAGTCAGTCTGATCTAGATTCACCGAGAATTCCTTGTAAAAGTAATAATTCACATGCAGCAATTCTTAGCAGCAAATGTATGAGCCAAGCAATATCATGCAAAAACTGCCACATCCTTAATATGGAAATAAGTGAACATCTGTGCTATTTATGTTCACGTGTTTGATCTGTCCCAACCAGTATACAGAGCTAGGAAATCACACACATCTGGGCATAAAGTGATGTAGAGCTGACTACTGGGAATTCTAAAGTTGTGTAAAGGTTACTTTCTAATCTGTAGATGAATATACTAGAAGGTCGTCCAGCTCTAGCAACCACAGAGCAGTCTGCATTGCCTGATAGCTGCAGTTCAAAACTTTTAAACCATACCCAAAATTAACTGTTTAGGCAGAGGTATTCTAAGAAAATTTGCAATTAGTCTTCTTTTAATGTTTAAAATGAACTTGAAGTTTAAAAGTTTTTTCTGTAAAATATCTGCCTGTCACAGCAAGAAAATTTAATTTAACATGAAAATAGGTTTACAAATGAAAATACATATTTAAGGATGGAATAAATTGTGACCCTGAAAGGTCTATATACTACAGGTACTACTAAAAGGTAATTATATTAGTCTTTTAGGGATGCCCCTCTATACATATTTACATGTGTGTTTGATAATGAACCATATGTAGCCCGGTAGGTGTGCATCATTGTGGGCATGCCATTATGTAAAAAATTTTTCTCCAGCAACTATAGCGGATTACAACTAGTCCTTAGGCATGTGAAAGCTAATTACCTAAAAGGACATTTATTCAAATATAAAGTATCTATGTTAGATTGAAAACAATTTGTAGAAAAAAAAAGTTATATGGTTTTATATTTCCTGATGCACATGGACCTATCTACATATGTAGATGTTTCAGATAAAAAATAAGCTGCCAACTCTGTCCCTCCAGAGCGACTCGCTGGTTCATTGTATGGGACACTTGGAAAAGCCAATATATATATATATATATATATATATATATATATGTGTGTGTGTCAGGAGGTCTGAAAGTCCCAATGGGTAAGGACTGCATAGTTCTGGGCTCAGCGTGTGAGTGGCCAAACTGTCTATAGGTCCACTTGATTGGTGACCTTGCCAAACAAGCAGATCTCAGCATGTATGGCCCAGCTTTAGTCTCACCTATATTCCAAAAATGGTCTGAAAGCCCCTGATTTTCTTATACAGTATCACAGCACAGCAATCTGTTTTGTTCAAACAGCAAACTGAAGGAGAAAATAGACGCAAAAGGGGGAAAAAAGCCATAAATTAAGTGAACTGGATGACTTGACTTGAGGAGAAATTCACACATATTTGTGCATGCAAGATTACATAAGATTAACGCATATGACAATAATATCACTTTATATATTTACCTTTTGGTAATGTTGGATTATTTTGCAATAAACAGTCTTTAAAGTGGTATTTAAATTAGGAACACTGGTGTCACATTTTCTGCTATCCAAACAGATTACATCCTTTGACTAAAACAACCTAAATTTAGAAAAAGAGATTGCAATACAGCTGTACAGTGCGAACATTTTTTTTGTCTACATTCAAAGATATGGTGTAGTATAAAAAATAATCATGAGCATCATTTATATAAAAGGAAGTTTTTTTAACCCATTTCCATTGATTGTGATTATTTCTATTCTAAATGTTCCTTCTCTTCTCATCTTAAAGCATTCTGTTTGGGAATTATTAGTCATCTTGCAGAATTGCTTGTCTGGGAATTATTAGCCAATGTGCATAGGGTACACACAAACGGAAATCAAAGGTTTGCAGCAAACTTTATGCATGCAGATCTAATCTACCTACGCACACAATGATTTTGCATAAGATAGCACACAAAGAAGATGCACTAATGCCCCTGTGCATATGGTACACAATATCAAACATTGTGTCAAATACAAGCTGGATACAAATAGTGGTTCTAGATAAAGTATTGCCAAATAATCCTTAACAAGTTTATTATCTGCAGGCAATTTTTATAGTTTCTAAATGGCCGCAATAGACACTATTTGAACTACTATGCGCTGTAATTTTTTTTAAATGTTTTTTTTTCTTCTTGCAGATTTTCAAATGTCATTGATGACGTGCTTCTGTTTTTTACCTAGAACAACAAAATAATCATGTATAAATATAAATACACTGAGCAATTAATTTGACTAAAACCAATTTACTATTACTTTACTTACTGATTGCGACAGCACAGCATTGAGAAACAGGAGGCCTCGTTTTCTTCCCTATAACGACCAGAGGTTGGCAAATCTTTGCATTCGGATACAAATGCATGAAGTTCAGATTCTGGAAAGCCATCGATTTGATAATTCTATATAAATGCATAAACATTGGATAAAAGTATTCAATAATTGTTTTAGAGCAAATCCTGTAAAGATCACCACTAAATTGGCTCCTGGCTAATCACTCTGAGCAATAATTTGTAAAAAATCTGGCAGCTAATGACCCACGTGAGAGTGTGTAAGAAGTTATTGGCTGAGAAAAAAATGACAATGACTGCACATGCATAACAAGAGCAACGTCAGCAACTGTGTGCTGAAAAAATCAAATTCATGCAATGCTTGGCAAGTGGCCATGATTAAGTCAGAGAAATAGAGAATATTAAAAAAATCATAAAACTGTAATCCAGAAGATAAAAAAATATAAATATACAGAGGACTCATTAACAAGGTGCAGTGGTAGGTGCTATAGTAAGCATAGAATAAAACTGATTAAAATAAACACAAATGCTCTTGTGACTACTTTCACTCATCTGTGCTGCTTGCAAAGTGTAGCACACGCTTGCGTAAAGACCTGTACCGTATACCTAATTTTGCCAGGAGGCTTCAGGGCTCTATTTAGGCCTATGGTATAGAGCGCAAAATACTGTAGATAATTTGGATTGTTTACTGTGTAAATTAACTCTGGGGAAAAGTGCTGCATTGTGGTTAAACATATGCACCCAGTATTTTGCATTCCGTTAATAAAGGAGGCCTTGAATACATTAATCTAATGTTTTTTTTTGGCACAAATGTTTGCATGAGGTTTTTCACATAGAAAAGGTTGACTCAAATGCAAGAATATAAGAGTCATAACCCCATATGTAATAAAAAGCACTAAGTTTGCCTAGGAGCTGTAAACTATAGCCACCAATAACATGTTAGCTTTTAAACAGGTGACAAGTAAATGCTAACAGCTGATTGGTTGCTATTGGTTACTGCTCCTGGGCAAACTTAGTGCATTTTATTACATAACCCTATTATAGTCTTATAGTAATTCCCCTTCAGGGGAAGAATTGATACAATGGGTGTCATTTATCAGCCTCAGCTATGTAACAGTGATACAGAAGATTTTGCAATCAGATCAAAGAAAAAAGCATCAATGATTTAACACAAGTTCTATAAACTAATAAGGCATATAGCCCTAAGCCATGAAAACCACACACACATATTTTATATATATATATATATATATATATATATATATGATTTTGTTATACACATGTTGTCATATGATATAATTAAGCACCAACTATAGTACTTATGACCCTTTTAAAATTTCTTTATAAACCTCTTCAAAGTAGGCTTAAAGGGGTGGTTCACTTTCATTAAGCTTTAAATTTGTAATCAGTTATTTTGAAAGTGGTCAAAAGACATAATTAAAGGGGCTGTTTACCCTCTAAACACTTTTTTCAATTCAGTTTTTTTTAGATTGGTCCCGAGAAATAAAGACTTTTTTTTTTTAATTGCTTTCCATTATTTATGTTTTACTGTTTTACCAAAACCTAAATTTAAAGTTAAATGTCTGTTACTGGTGATTGAGTCTGGCAGCTCAGTAATTCAAGAACTCTAAACTGTTAGAATTTTGCAACATTTAATTGATACATTTCTCAGCAGTATCACTGGAGTATTAGCAATTATTGTATCAATTCTAACAGCTACTTGTAATAAAACCCCAGGGATACTGCTCAGCAGGGGCAAATATAAGAAATGTATGACCTAACTGTATCCATTTTTACAGGGTCCCTCCCAGAGTTGGTTCAGAAGGTGAAAAATTACACTTTACACTTCAGTATTAGAAAAACAGACACAAATAAAAAATAGGTCATTGGAAAAAGTTGTTATTTCTGGTGATTAGTGATGGGCGAATTTATTCGCCAGGGGCGAATTCGCGGCGAATTCCTGCGATTCGCCGCTGGCATATAAATTCGCGAAACTGCAGCAATAATTCGCCGCCGAAAGATTCGGCAAAAAACCGAGTCGCACGTCGTTTTTGATGCGACGCGCGTCAAAAAACGACAGGCGACTCGTTTCGTGAATTTTTTCGCCAATTCGCAAATTTCTCTGGAAATTCGCAAATTTTTCAGCGAAGCGAAACGTGGGAGATTCGCCCATCACTACTGGTGATCTATCTGAAAGCAACTAGTTCTTTGAAGGTGATCAACCCATTTAAGCACCAACTATAGTACTTTGTACCCTTTTAAACTTCCTTTTAAACTTCCTTCCTAATGTCTTCAAATTAGGGTTAATGAGTCTTAAGTTTGTAATCACAGTTTAATGGCCAAGTCCA
>JAMBMQ010000025.1:186961-206491 GCA_024363595.1 Xenopus borealis | reverse complement strand
TTTGTCCCTGCAGCTGGAGTTGGAAACAGTAAAGGCAAAAATAAAATCCAGTACAAATCTATACATAGTCGCCGACTGCTCTACAGGGAAACAAAGCTATTTGACTTCTGCATGTCTGGGAAGTAAGGTGGGGGCTCCCTCTGCTTTTCATAAGTATGATTGTTTCCCTGAGGAGCATGAGGGACCATCTGACAATTCCTATCCACAGAAGTAAATGAAGGGAGAATTTCACTGCAGACAGTTAGGTTAGACATTTTTTAATTAAAGTATATTAGAGATATGTTTCTTTTTCATTAAAGAAAGTAAAAATGGTATTTTATTTATTTAATTTTTTTTGCCTTGTGAATTTATGACCAGGAATTAACAAAGGTTAAGTACAGTAAATGTGTAGCAAAGAATATTTCTGGTGTTACACTGCCCATTTTGTGAACACAGTGGTGTAGTGTGTGTTGGTGTTAACTGGTCATTCCAGGTGACAATATTATGAATTTGGAGAAAACACAAATCTGTCATAACAACTTATGACGATTTTAAATTGATGTGAAGTTTTTTGTTGAGATAATTTTGCTGCCGCTGTTAATGACATTGGATTCAGAAAGATGGAGTTATTAAGATGTATTTCTATAGCGCCAACTTGTTTCGTAGGAGTTCACTGGTGAAACTGTTACTCCAACTTTTTAACATGAACATAAAACATTTTGGGGTAGGGTGGTGGAATAAGAATTAAGGTTCAGATGTTTGTGAATTTGTGATTCAAATAATTTCTGTTATAAGTCAACATCATGTTGTGTGAATTCCCTCCACAGTTTGTATTTATTGACCCCCACCTCATGCCAGAAAATTAGTGAGTTTCAGTGGAATCATCCTGAATATTGCCACAACACAAGCAATATGAGGGGTTGTATATCCACAAAGCTGTGGTTTTCCCATAACTTTGTAGTTCGGACATGGCTGACATATCAAAATAAGCGCCCTTGCACATCAACGCATTCATTGGTGAATATTAGCATCATAGCCTTGTACTGATTTTTATTTATTTTTCAGTTACTGACATTCTTTGCTTTAAACGTCTTTTACAACATCTGCAACTTTCTTGTAACAAAAGAGTTAACATCCATGTAGGCTGTTAATTGCTAAAAATTGGTTTCAGTTTACTGATTCAGAAACAAACAGGTTTCCATCCATTCATTATGATTCAGAATCACATGGAACCATCTAGGTAGTAAAGAGGAAGCTTCTTCATTTCTTGATGACATGTTATTTTCCTCTTAAAGTTTAGCATTATTAACATTATTGTTGTTTACATATTGACTCCCCAAATAGAATGTCATTAGAATACATAGTGACATTGTGTTAGAGCAGTGACTGAAAACCATAGACTCTCCAAATATTATTGAACTCCTAGCATCCCTAGCAGAGCCTCCAGTTCATCATCACTGTTATTAACTCTTTAAAGGGAACCTGTCATGGGAAAAAATATTTTTTTCAAAATGCATCAATTAATAGTGCTGTTCCAGAAGAATTCTGCATTGAAATCCATTTCTCAAAAGAGCAAACAGATTTTTTTTTATATTTCATTTTTAAATCTGACATGGGGCTAGACATATTGTCAATTTCCCAGCTGCCCCCAAGTCATGTGACTTGTGCTCTGATAAACTTCAATCACTCTTTACTGCTGTACTGTAAGTTGGAGTGATATCACCCCCACCCAGCAGCCTAACAAAAGAACAATGGGAAGGTAACCAGATAACAGCTCCCTAACACAAGATAACCGCTGCAAACTATAGTAAGTCTAGTGCTCTAAACATCAGTTTGCCTCCTTCTATAATTACAGCCCTGAGTGATAAACTCCCATTTAAATGGGAAACAGAGAGACTGATGTACTTGGGCATTACACTTACACCAGATGTGAAAAACTGGGTGAATGTTAACTATTCCTCTATCCTACAGGTGATTAAGCAGGACTGCACAACATGGTCTAATAAAACCCTATCATGGTTTGGCAGAGTGAACTCTCTCAAAATGAACACACTACCAAAACTTCTGTACATCTTCCAGATGCTCCCACTTCAGCCCCCTAAAGACTTCTTTACCACCCTCAACAGCCTAGTCTGTAAATTCATCTGGAAAGGCAAATAGCCACGAATAACAATGGGAACTTTAAGCTACTCAAGAAGTAACGGGGGAATTGGTCTACCGGATTTTAAGTTGTACCACTTAGCCTGTGTCCTACTCCGTATAGTGGATTGGACCTACCGCACTAACTCCAAGGCATGGATACAAATTGAACAGTCCTTTGCGCCATCTGCACTCAAACTACTCCCTTGGATCCCTCCCTCACAGCCTCAACAGGGCAGAAATTACCATCTCCTTCTGAACTACTGCTTACGCCAATGGGATTCTATCAGCGGCACTCTAGGCCTGACTTCCACCTGCTCACTCCTGACACCACTTATAGACAACCGGGACTTCCCTCCAGGCCTGCAAGCGGGTTACTTTAACAACTGGCAAGATGGAAAGGTACAACAGCTCTTTCACATATATGCCCTAAAGGCGTTATGCCCTCTTGGGAACAAACACAGAATAAATTTATGCTCCCGACCACTGAACGATTTAAATACCAACAGATTGCCAGCTTCACAAAAAAAGTGCTTAATCGACATACTGGAGACTCACTATACACAGGTTTCGAAAAAATATGCTGTCATACTTCTCCACCCCTCAAAGCCATATCTGTCATCTGCCAACTACTACATGGCCCAGCCACAGCCAAACACTCTCCCTTAAAGAGGCTTAAAAAATGGGAAACTGCTCTGAATGTCACACTATCTGATCAAGACTGGGAAAACATCCTGGCCAAATCTCTTACAGGTCCCAGAAGTTGCAAAACTTTGGAAAACAACTATAAAGTGCTCACAATATGGTATAATACACCTACAAAATTACATGCGATGTTCCCCGGAACAACAGACAAATGCTGGAGATGTAAACAACACACTGGCACTATGCTTCACATTTTCTGGGACTGCCCCCTCATTAAACAATTTTGGTCACAGATACTAAACACCTGCAAGACCAAACTCTTACTGGACATTCCCTCTAACCCAGCCACAATTCTGCTTCACCACAATACGATCCCTGTGACCTTGTACAGAAAGTCCTTAACTCAGACTGCCATAAATGCAGCCAAACTCCTGATCCCCCGCTTCTGGAAATGCACCGCCTCGCCTACTCAGCTGGACTGGGTGAAGGAAATGGAGGAGATACGCAAATTTGAAGAAACCCATGCAGACTCCCCTAAGGCGATGCTACACCACTGGGCGACCTGGCGCCAGTGGCTACAATACCTGTCACCTCCTTAAAAATGTGTGAGAGAGTTCACTGCCAAACACTCCCCATCTACAATTAAGATATAAGAGACACTAACCTACTTAAATTTGCTCAACCTTGAATGATAAGATATACTGTCACATAAGTAATACTAATGTATTGTCCTTACCTCTTGATAAGATGTATGTTATACAAAGTCTGAATTCTATTGGTGAAACTCCTGCATCCCCCCTACCTTATTTCTCCCCCCCCTTTTTTCTTTTCTCTATCACTTCCCTAATCATCCTACCCTTTCCCTCCTCCCCCCCCTTTTTTGAGATTACCGGACAATCCAATACACACCCCACAAATGACCGACCCCCACCTAGACTGACTAGCTCCTTGACAGCGTACAATGGTTTACTGGATATTTGTGGATGTGCGCCCTTCCACCCAAGGAAGGACACACATCAGAACAGTTGTCGTATCACACAATACATACCAGTGAATGTTGTTAACAATGGTATATGTTTTCCCTTATGTGTATTGTGATCTTATCTAGATCTATGTTGAAAAATAAAAATAAACATTTAAAAAAAAAAAAGATAACAGCTGCATGGTAGATCTAAGAACAGCACTCAATAGTAAACCCATGTCCCACTGCGTACTATTCAGTTACATTGAGAAGGAAAAACAACAGCCTGCCAAAAAGCAGTTCCCTCCTAAGGTTCTGGCACAAGTCACATGACCAGGGCAGCTGGGAAATTGACAAAATGGCTAGCTCCATGTCAGATTTCAAAACTGAATATAAAAAAATCTGTTTGCTCTTTTGAGAAATGGATTTCAGTGCAGAAGTCTGCTGGAGCAGCACTATTAACTGATACGTTTGAAAAAAAAAACATGTTTTCCCATGACAGTTTCCCTTTAAAGATCCCTGGTAAGGCCTAATCTTGAGTTTACAGTGCAGTTCTTGGATACAGTCCTTGAGAAAGGTATACATGAGCTGAAGAGAGTGCAGAGATGTGCAAACAAACTGGTAATGGGATGGAACAATTCAGCTATGAGGGTAGACTGGCAAGGATGAGGCTGGTTTTCTGCAGAAAAGGCACTTGCGATGGAATATGAATATTCTTTACAAGTAGTTTAGAGAACATTGTAGACAAATAGCAGCAGAGCTTTTTTTCCCGTAAAGAGGTAATTCCTTTAGACTTTTAAAGCAGCGTAGGTATTTCTTCACGGTGAGGGCAGTGAGATTGTGGAATGCCCTGCCGGGTGATGTAGTCATGGTTGTTATGGTCAATTCTATTTATAATCTATCTATAAATCAGTCCTGCTGTAAACAAAAACACTGATCTAAATATAAGTATGTATCTCCTATCACACTTGAGTGTGGACCTAAAATGCCCTTGTCAAATATTATGTAATGTCTTATCATATGCCTTAGAGCTCTATCCAAAATCTCAGTGTTATAAGAGGATAGCAAGAAAGGCACCCGTGATTTACTGCACAGCACAAAGACTTTGTTTTTTCCTATGACATGCTTCTTCATCTCACATTTATAATACTAATGTCTTTGTGTTGTGCTCTGCGATACTGACTCTTTCCTAGCATCAAGCCAGCATGTCTAGCAGAACATAATTTTTTCTGTAGGTTCCCTTATTATTTTTACCAATTACTTTAGGATGTTTCCTCTATTGAATCTCTTCAACAAATATATGACAAAATACTTTGGGCTCCTGCTCAAACTTTGAGCATGGTTTCACTTTCCCTTCAAAGATGCATATTTACAAAATACGAAAATTTTAAGTTTGATGAACTTTAGCCAAATCTGAAAAGTCCCAACGACATTGGCATGTTTATTAACATGCAAATACAGGTATGGGACCTGTTATCCAGAATGCTTGAAACCTGGGGTTTGCCAGATAAGGGATCTTTCTGTAATTAGGGTCTTCTTACCTTAAATCTACTAGAAAGTCATGTAAACAATAAATAAGCCCAATAAGGAATACATATATCTAAATTTGGATCATGTACAGGGTACTGTTTTATTATTACAGAGTAAAAGGAAATAATGTATTAAAATTTGGATGAAATAAAGTCTATGGGAGACAGCCTTTTAGTAATTTGAAGCTTTCTGGATAATAGGTTGCCAGGTAATGGATCCCATACCATTATAAGAAATTGAGAATTGCGGCATCTTAACTTATTTGCTTCTTATTGTTGTTATGCTACTGTAAAACTTTAAAACACCCCACTGAACAGTAAATTCCACTGGGTTAAAGTTGACAGAATAGCATTATAGTGATACAGCAGCCACTTTCTCTTTATCTACAGTATGTCATATCCTCCATGGTAATGCCCTACATATGACATTGCTTTATTTGGCCAGTGTATTTTTCCCCATTTCAAAGTATTTAGGCCAGCAGTATTAAAGTCACAATGATGTGATTCAGTTTTAAAGAAGGGAAGCTACAGAGGCAGTTTATTACCAATGGCAAGCTAGAACACTATATGTATTCTGTACAATGATTTACCCTACTTGAGTAAACAGCTCAAGTTCTTTCTGATTGTTTAGGATAGCAGCTGCCATATTAGCTTGGTGTGACATCACTTCCTGCCTGAGTCTCTTGCTGCTCACTCTCTGGGCTCAGATTACTGCAGAGAAGGTGGAAGAGAAGCAAACTGAGCATGCTCATGGCTGTGGCAAGGAGCTTTAAAGGGAAACTGCCATGGGAAAACATGTTTTTTTCAAAACACATCAGTTAATAGTGCTACTCTAGTTGACTCCTGCACTGAAATCCATTTCTCAAAAGAGCAAACAGATTTTTTTTATATTCAGTTTGAAATCTGACATTGGGCTAGCCATTTTGTCAATTTTTCAGCTGCCCCGGTCATGTGACTTGTGCCAGCACTTTAGGAGGGAACTGCTTTCTGGCAGGCTGTTGTTTTTCCTTCTCAATGTAACTGAATAGTACGCAGTGGGACATGGGTTTTACTATTGAGTGATATTCTTAGATCTACCAGGCAGCTGTTATCTTGTGATAGGGAGCTGTTATCTGGTTACCTTCTCATTGTTCTTTTGAGAAATGGATTTCAATGCAAAATTCTTCTGGAACAGAACTATTAACTGATGCATTTTGAGGAAAACAATTTTTTCCCATGACAGGATCCCTTTAAGCTGAAGGCAGGAAGTCTGATACAGAAGCCCATGTGTACGCAATAGAAGGAAATAAATGCAGTGTTTCTTTTGACAGAGGACTCAGAGCAGCATTACTTTGAGGGTTTATTGGTGTATTTATATAGACCTTTCTGATAAAGCTTACTTAGTTTTAACCTTTCCTTCTCCTTTAAGTAAATATTTAATGTGTCTGATAAATATGCTTGGCATATTGACACAAACTTTGGTGACGTTAGGCAAGGAGTAAATTATATATATTTAGTGTATATGTTGCATAGTCTTAACTGAGGTTGTAAATACTATTTCACCTATCTGGTCGTGTGGCTTCGATTTTCATCTTATCAACTCTATCCCTAACTGTTCTCATTCATTTATATGATTCCATAGTACTGGTACCAACACACTGTCTTCAGTTTACTTTGACTGCTTTGAAAAATATATGAGTCCTTATTACAGGTTGCTATAAATAGCCAATTCAAAGTAAAGCCGTGCTTTAGTTACCCTGGAGTTATTGTGCAAGTCTTTGTACTGATCATTGTTTTGTACAATATTCTTCACTGACATGAGAAATGGTTAACTCATAACAATAAGTAGAATCCTTAGAGGCACATTTACTAATGTTTGAGGTTGAGAAAAACAAAACACATGAGGTTTTGGAAAATGAATATATTCGTGTTTGCTATTTTTGGCATGTTTTTTTCAAATCCTGAAAAAACAGAAACTTAATTTTTTTTGATAAATCAGCAGCCAAGTGTAGTTGATCTGTTGTCAACACATACAATCATCATAATCATATTCTCCATAAGCCAGGGGAACTTCTATTTGAATAATTCAATTCGATCGAATTTTTAAAATTCGATGGTCAAAGTGGCCAAAAAAACTATTCGAAAATTCGAATTTTTAAAAAATTTGACCGAATTTAGAATCATTCACACGAATTTAGTAAATTTGCCCCTTAGTATGATGTAGAGAGTGATACAAGTACAAGTTGATCCAGGGAATAGTCAGAATTTTTCCTCCTCAGAGGTAAATTGGAGAGGATTTAAATTTGGATTTTTGACTTCCTCTGGATCAACTATCAGTTAGGCAGTTAACAAAAAAAAAAAAGGTTGAATTTGATGGACGTGTCTTTTTTCAGCCTAACTTACTATGTATGTTACTATGTAATTTAGCAGGCTGCAATTTTGGCAATCAGCAGGGTTCAAATTACCCTAGCAACCATGCATTGATTGGAGCCAAATTTGAAATTGATTATCTAGAACTGTCTTTCTTTTTAATTTAACAGGATATTTTTTAGTGAGTCAGTCTATCCTTACCAGTCTTAAAGTGTATTTACGATTTACCTAAAATAAAATAGAAAGCCTGATACTGTCACTGTAAAACAGTGGTTTTCAAACTTTTTTCAGTTCAATTCCTCCTTCACTTTTTAAAACTTAGAATTACTTAATGACAGCATTTAGCATTTTATAGCTTCAGCTTTGTATATATGAACTGCATAAATTAACAGTTTAAAACTTCTAACACCACTAAGCCTGTCATTTTTATTTTTGGAATGAGGCACTAGGATCACTATGTCTTAAGGACCAGTACAATTAAAAAAAAAATGTTTGTATATATCGGGGAAAAAAAATCACCAAGGGGAAGATTTACTAAGGGACAATGGGAATAGTGTGGGAAGTAAAATCCTTCAAATTCGAAATATCGAATTTGTAAGATTTTACCGCAATTTGATTGGTGGAACGATCGAATAGAAAAAATTTTAAAATAATGAAACCCAATTCGGTAGCTTTGACCTTGTGAACTAGGCAGTTGAATAAAAATTTAAAGAGGAAGTATTTCGACTGTCGAATAGTTGAATATTTAAATAGATTTTTATTTGAATCATTTGATTTGATTGAATTTTCAAAATTCACTGGTGGTCTTCAAAACAATCGAAAATTCGAATATTTGTGAAAATTCGATCGAACTTCGAATGCTTCATGTGATTTTAGTAAATCTGCCCCCAAGACATATTTAACTTTAAAATCACAAAGTCTGTATTAAGAAATAACTTACCGATACTCCACTTGCGCTCTTCTTCAGAAAAGGTGATCAGGCAATCCATCGTGCGGTGCTCGATTTCTCTCAGCCTTCCTTATAGGAGATAGCCAGGTAGGAGAAATCGAGTGCCACACGATGGATTGTCACGTTTTCTGAAGAGGAGCAGAAGAGGAGTTTGGCTAAGTTATTTCTTAAAAATGCTTTTTAAAAAAAAAAAAAAAAAATTAATTGTCAATTCATGGTCAGAACATTGTCTGATTTGTACTTTTACTACTTCTGAATGGTTAGTTGTAGATCAGAATATTGTGCCGTTTGAGGCTTAAATCCAGACATCTATGGCCCGCTTAAAGGGCTATCGCTAAAAAAAGTTACCCCCAACCAAATGTGCGGGCTGATAGAGCCCACATTCCGGTTAGGGATAACAGTACTTTTTTTTTTTTTTTTAAATGCCCCCCGCCAGCACAGGATGTGCATGCGCATTAAGAAAAGTGGCCCCAAACAGTGACCGCTTTTCACAATGCGCATGTGCGGACATCGCACTCGCATAAATGCAAATGCGCGTTCACTGTAATGGCGGCTCCGGTGCGAGTTTGCCTGCTTTAAAAAAAAAAAAAGTACTGTTATCCCCAACTGGAATGCGGGCTCTATCAGCCTGCACCTTTGGTTGGGTGTGCCTTTCTTTGGAGATAGGTGCCCTTTAAGTATTAATTCGCTGATTAATACATTAAGGCAATTGTAGTCTACCTTTTGTCCACATGGTGGAGGTATAAAGACTGTTAATCACATTCTGTGCCATACATGTTACTGAAACAAGAGTTTTTTTACATCAGATTTTGCCTAAAAATTGTTATTCTTTTGCAAGTACAGGTTTATAGGTACATATTGTTATATACTGAGTAAAAGCACTGAAATGGAAAAAAATCCTGTGGAAAATACAAAAGGAACTTGTTGATGGTATAGTGAGAAATGTAGTATGGTGCAGGGGGAAGTGAGAAAAAAATGGCAAGTGGGCTAAAGGGTGAGAATATGGTACAAAGAACGTGTGCTAAAGGTGACGAGCACATAAAGAGATAACACATATAAACAGAATAGACAGTCTCTGTAACAATGGCACATGGGAGAAGTAGAACAGATTAGGCAAAACACTAAAGGACACCTAAAAGGGAATGAGATATTGGAAGAATGGCACAGGAGGATAGAGTTGAAGGTGGAAATAATGGCATATGGGGGGAGAAATAATGATGGAGAGTATGACAGTAAGTAATAATCATGCTCATAAATACCTGTATGTTTTTACATTCCAGTCTGAAGGCATGTCTACCCGGGAATCCTCAAGGTCTCCATCAAGAGCTTCCAAGGGATCTGCTAGAAGACCAAAAAGCAAAGAGAAGAAACCAGGAAGTGGCAAAAGAAAAGGGAAGCTCTCTGGTACATTCGTTGCCTGTTTTGATTTTATTTATTGTTTTCAGTTATGCAAGCCATTTTAACTGTTTTATGGGTACGGCAAATGTAAATTAACTTACAAAATTACTTACGTATGAAAAAGACAAAGATTTCTGAGAGAATTTTGGTGTGTTTTGAATTATTAAGCTTTTTCTTCAGTAGCTCTAGTCTAGAATTTCAGAATTTATCTAGTTGCTAGGGTCATATTAACCTTAGCAACCGCTCAATGGTTACAGTGTGAATTTGAAAGAGAAACAGGGTGGGCCTGAATATAAAATGAAGTAATAAGCAATAATAAGCAATAAAATTTGTGTCTCGCGGAAAAATACAATTTTCTGCTGCTGGGGTCAGTGATCTGCTTTTGAGAGCTGGAAAGTGGCAGAAGAAGAAGGCAAACTCTAAAAAATTAAAAGCAAAGGATAAGTATAGGACATAATATTAATATAATAAATGTTAAATTAAAGGTAGACTACCACTTCTCATGCTGTAATGGTCTGTGTTTAATGAATTACAGCTAACAGAAGTATCATTTTGCCTTTTTTATTTTCATCATTACGAAGATAGATTCCCAAACTGCCATTTTTAATGTTTTCATTCAAATTTTTTTCCAGATAAAAAGCAAGAAGATTCTGAAGTAGCTTCTAGTCCAGGCAAGTTACCTTTTATACTGAGACTGCAATTATCTTTGTTATATAGCTAATATTAGGGAAGCAGATTTATTAGATTTGTGTGAAGGATTCGAAGTTCAATCAAATTTTAGCGTGGCGTGGGAATAGGCGCAGGCGACGAATCTCCCCGAATCTTCCCTTCTGGCTTGAGCCTTACTCTTACACAGGTGGAGAAGTTTTCATGAGTCAGCTCCTGTAATCGGTATTTGACAGAAAGAGATAAACTGGGCTGTGAACACTGGGGGATTGCTTCAAAGACAGTCTTCCCACATAGTAAATAATACAGATTGTATTGTTTCTTTTGCCGAGAAGCCTGGAGCAAACTGACCCCTCTTCTCTCCTCTCCTTTGCCTCCAGCAAATCTGTTCAAAAGATGTAAAGCCGCCTACATTGTTATCACAGATCATGTGCAGAGATCAATAGGGTACACTAGAACACTGTGTTCTGAAAGGACCTGACTTGGTGACAGTCACGTTAGTCTATAACCTTTTAGAGACCTTTAGCACATTAGACAAAAAATGTCAATCATTTTAGCATATGAATAAGCAGCTTTATGGCTATGATTCTGTATCATAGCTCCCATTTCTATAGCATTCTTTTGCTCTAAAACATAAAAGCTTTTAGTTGTGTCCACAATGAACTGTGTAAAACGATACAGGGGTTTTCTGTTCAAAGATCATTATTCTGAATAATGTTATATAAGTTTAAATTGTTTGCAGGTTGCCTGATTTAGCCTAGCCTATTCCCATAGTATCTATCCAAAAAACAAAACAAAATAGTACATTTATTAGTTAATGTTCTCTGGAATAATAAAACAGTATCTTTATCTCTCATGATATAACTGTGCATACTATTTCCAAATCTACTAAACACTGATTTTTAGTTTTCAACAAAAGGCTGATAAACCATTTAACAATGTGATAGGAAACATTTAGGGGGAACTTCACTCTTAATTTTGATGAATCTCCCCCATTGACATATAAAAACTAAGCATGCACCATATCCACAATTAAGCACACAGTGAATCTAAACCTTAATTTGTATATTGAAATTTGAGATTCAAAAAAGTGCTGCCTTTAAAGCCACGTGACATGGATTCTTTCAAATCTGAATCCTGGGATTAGATATGTGCCTAATAAAAACATGGAAGCCAAAAAACTGTGCCAAACTCATGCAACTTTTACGACAGTTCAGGTCATTTTTATTATCATATTGGCAGTTCACTTTGAGCAAATATCCATCTGGCATATTAAAGGAGCAATGTACACTTATAGGGATTATATAGGGTGCCAGCAAATGTTGGTGGTGAATGATACTTTTATCACTGAAGTTTTTCCTGTGGCAAATACAGTATTTACTGTATTCTGTGTGTCAGTCCCCTTAATTCTAAATCGTTTTTTCTTTTTTTGTTGTTTTGCATTACTGTATGTACTGTTATTTTCCAAATTAAAGTTGAATGAAATGTGCTCATGTATGCATGCAGTATACGGTGTGACTAGTCTGAACTTCGCTTTGGTACAGTAAATCTACAGTGTTGCCACGTGATTTAATCTTCCTTTTGTAAGAATGCAATGTTGTAAAAAGATGAAAAAGAGACACATGGATTCAGACTACAGAACATGTTAAACTGTGTGATTTAAAAAAGAAGAAAAAAAAGAGTACCCCACATAATCACTCATATAGTAGTAGTCACAGACTAGATTACACTTATAATTCTATTACCTTGTAGGCGATTTAGATTAATTAAGAAAGTGCAGTGATAGATTTAAAAACAATTAATGAATTTAATTGCTAATCAGTTGATAAATAAAGTGCAGTGCAGTGTAATTCATTCAATGAATTAATTTCTAGAGACTGGATTACCTTATAAAGGAAATTGATTAATTTCTAAAGTGCAGTGCTATAATTATAAAATGTTAGATGAAGTTGATTGTAGTTATAATTAATAAGGTGCAGTTTAATATAATTCATTAAATTAATAGGATTCTAAAGGGCAGAGTTAATGATTATGCCCCAGACGAATTGAAACAGATATTGTAAGTAGCAATATTGCCGTATCTATTCCCCCATCAATTTAATGTCGAATAGTTGAATTCCTAAAATAAGGTGCTAGGTAGTGCTGAATAGTTGATTATAATCAAGGTAGTTGAATTAATTAGTGACTACAATAAATAGGATAAAAATAATAATTAATGCGGGAGTTCGTGAAAGGAAATAGGAAAATAGAAGAGAAAGAGAGGTGGAGTTGTCCCAATATACTACTACCTAATTCATTCCCTAGACGATTAAGGGCCCTTATAAACGGGCGTTTTTACCTGTGTTCCGTTTTGCTGCGTTCAGCCGCAGGGGAGCGCAGGTATAGACGCACTCAATTATTTTCAATGTGGCTGAACTAACACGAACCTGCGTTCGGCGCTTACACACGTCTCGTGGGTACAACCTAATTGAAAAGAATGAGGTGCGTCTAGACCTGCGCTCCCCTGCGGCTGAACGCAGCCAAACGCAACGCAGGGGAGCGCAGGTCCAAAACGCCCGTGTGTAAGGGCCCTAAGGGTGCACATCTTTCCAACATTTGAAGCACCAGATTCACGGTTTTGGTATAATTGGGAAGCAATTTTGAATGAGTGTTCATTTAAAGGGGTTGTTCACCTTTGAGATAACTTTTAGTATGATGTAGAGAGTGATATTCTTCGACAATTTGCAATTGGTTTTCATTTTTTATTAATTGTGGTTTTTGAGATATATAGCTTTTTATTCAGAAGCTATTTAATTAGCATTTTAAGCAATCTGGTAACTAGGGCCCAAATTACCCTAGCAACCATGCATTGATTTGAATAAGAGATTGGAATATGAATAGGAGAGAGTCTGAATAGAAGGATCAGCAATAAAAAATAGCAATAACTATACATTTGTAGCCTTACAGAGCATTTGTTTTTTTAGAAGGGGACGGCAACGCCCATTTGAAAGCTGCAAAGAACCAGATGAAAAAGACAAATTACTATAAAACTATAAAAAATAAATAATGAAAACCAATTGAAAAGTTGCTTAGAATTGATTGTTTTATAACCTAATAAAAGTTACCCTAAAGGTGAACCACCCCTTTAAACTTATGGATCTCCTAATAGTGGAGGAGGAAAAAAAGCTTGCTACAATAGAAGGGCAAATCCAAGAAATGCATACTAAAATGGATATAATGGTTAATCAAGGGGAATCATTGCCCAAATTTGAATCTATAATGAAGTGTGGACACAAATTACAAACATCCCTCTTGGATACCAGAAAAGCCAAGCTCACTAGAGACATTAAAGATTATTCATCTAACCAAATATATAAAGGACACATAGAAGTAGAAATCTTCCCCCGACAAACGCCAGACAAGAAATCTTTGGGTGATTAAGCAGGGTACTCTTTTTTTCTTCTTCTTTTTTATAATCTAATTAGTACTGATCTATGGTCAGATCTCAGCGTTAATCTAAGGATAGAAATCTAATTTAAAAGATTTTATACAAGGGAATCACTTGGTTGTTTAAACTGCATCATTTATATATGTCCACAATGCCCCCCGAACATTAAATATAAATTATCTAGTTTTAAACTATCATTTATATATATATAACCTACAATACTTTTATAGTAATTGTATTCCATTAAGCAGTTCCTTTTATAATCACTCATTCCAAAACCCCATTCTTATTTTAGGGCAGCCTGATTATATAATTCCTCTTGTTCTGACCTCGAAAACACAAGAAATCTTTCAGTGTAAGATCGACGAGGACATAACAGAGGAAAACCCATTCAAACTCATAAGGAAAGATGATATTATTAATGACCTTAAAGGCAGAGCTGCTGTTTCAGATTTCCATCCATTTAAAGCTCTTATAACTGTAAGTATTACATCTTCCTTATACTGATAATTTATCGTTTATAACTGCATAAGTACTAATCCTTCTGTTTACCGCTGTTATCTAAGGCATGGGTCCCCAACATTCAACTGCGAAAAAATGTAATTCATTAAACGTATTCATGTCAAGTGCTCACAGCACACCTGTAAAGTTGCACTTTGGCCTGCTGCCTTCCTCCTGTTCCAAATGTAATGCAATTGCACCTGCAGTGGAATCCTGGAGCTGCCACCATCTCCATGCAGGCAGCAACTCCAAGGTTCCACAGAGTCCCTGCTTACCACAGAAGGCAAGCAAGTTACCCTCTTGTCGAGTGTCAAAAGTAACATGAACCAGTACCAGAGTAACAGTTGTGTCTAATTTGTTTTAAGTGCAGCTGTATCAAATTTGATGCATTCGCTGCAGTTGCATCAGGCACTTCTTACCTTTGCATTTGCGATTATGCTAGAATTGTGGGAAAGACACTGCCTTCTGGGTAAAAAACATGCTGATTATGTCCAAATTAATACTGCATAAAGCAGTGCAGTAAATAAATTACTCATACTATTTTATATTATCACTCTATCCATGATGCAACTCAGTGGTAGCAATTTAAACGTAAAACTGGAGAGTTACAAAACAAACAATAGAATATGTTTAAAAACCACAAAGAATGAAAAAATATCATACAAGCAAGCCAGCTGTATGATATTTTACAACTGAAGGCCAATAGGTTTGATGTTGCCCTACAAAGCTTACATAGAATATATAATATGCATATAGTATGGGGGTTTACCTGTTTTATAGGGGTTATTTTTTAGGGTTTTGTGGGAATTTATTGTGTTTGTTTTTATTTCTGAATACAGATTGGCATCAAAACTATTTACTGCCCTATACATTGACTGTATATCTTTTACAGGAATATCCTGGAGATGAACTACTGCTTGTTCTTGATAAGGATTTTAAGTATGGCCAGAATTTTTATCTTGTTATAACAGAAGAAGCTAAAGAAAGCGTCCTGCATGTAAGTGTGCCTTTTTAATGTGTAATTATAGCTTTTATATAGTACATGCATATGTTAAGAATATAGTTATGAGATTCGTTATCTGCAAACCCATTATTCCAAAAACTCAGAATTACAGAAAGGCCATGTCCCATAGACTCCGTTTTAAACAAATAATCAAAATTTAAAAAAATTATTTAATTTTTCTCTGTAATAATAAAACCGTAGCTTGTACTTGATCCCAACTAAGAAATAACTAAGATGTCATTAATCCTTATTGGAAGCAGAACCAGCCTATTGGGTTTATTTAATGTTTTCATGATTTTCTAGTAGACTTACGATATGAAGATCCAAGTTACAGAAAAATCTATTATATGGAAAGCTCCAGGTCCCATTCTGGATAACAGGTCCATATCTGTATTATAGGTACTACTGGGTTTTCTGCGACCTCTAGCCTATTAATTGTGCAGTATTCTTTCAGCATCAGGATTTATATGAGCTTTTACTTTCAAAGGGAATGGGACACCTTGTATGATTGTGGGCAAGCTAAATGGACTGGAAGCATTGCTATTTTCATAATCCTAACTATAATCACCAAACTGCTGCTTTGCCAGTCAAATCAGTGCAACTTAGCCATTTAAGCATTGTAAGTATTTAAATGTAAAAATTAAGTAAAGTATTGCACAAGTAACTACAAAATTTGCATTCACTGCACTAACTAATAATAGTCATCAGAGATGTACTTCCTACAGTAGTTGAAGCTGATTGCTTGCCATTTATTACTGCACAGTCATATCTTAGTAAAAATACAACTAAATATATAAAATATTTATAAAAGAGAATTTTAAAGAATGTAATGGCAGACCACACAGGCAGTTTTTAACTGGGCTAGCGGGGTTCTGAAAAAAAACCCGGTGGGCCCAGACCTGCTCCCTGCCCTTGCTGCCCTGATTTCTCCAGCCCAGGTCGCTTTCAAACCAGCTATGTGCGTGGGGGGGGGTCAGTGTTTTTGCGGACATGCCAAAGGTAGCTGCGGCTGGGTCCTGGGGGGTATTCGCGGCAGGGTCGGGGCTGGAGTGTTCTTTACAAATATGTATGAAATTTGTCATTTCCAGCCACCTGATCCTCTAACTGAGGAAGAAGACATGGAAGATGATGAGCCGGAATATAGCTATAAGCCTCCATCTCCCAAACCCTGGGTATCTCTGGGAAGTGAAAAAGAAATTGAAGATGAAATGGAGAAACAAAGTCACACTAAGGTTGGGATGCTTATTTATAAGTTGACCCACTGCCTCTTTTACAGAAGTTGGTATCAGAGTTGATAGATTGGATGATATTAATTTAATGCTATAAGCTTTACTATCCTGTCCTGAATAAAGGTACTAATGAGCGTGCAGCGTGTGTGTTCAAAATGATTGGAAGGTTTAGCTTACAGGTTTAGAATCTTTCTGATTTTCACCTACCAGTTGGAATTCTAAAGTATATTAATAACTAATCGGATTGTGTTACATTAGCTGGTTTTATATTACCATCACTCCTGTAGGTTTGGAAAACCTTTAGTACTTTTGTAGAAATGAAACTTCGAACAGGAGGATGATGCCAGAGGTTACCTATATCTTTATTGCAGTTTTCCGATTGCTGTGTAAAGTTTAATTTAATACATTTATAGCAGCAATCTCTGCTGATCTGCATTCTCTAATGATCTTCCTACTGTATTCTGCAGATAAGGTTTATGATTTCCCGAATACAGAGGAAGTTTGGCGCCAAAATCAACTTTAGTGATCGCAACGCATCGGATGTGAAAGATGGCTACGTAGAATGTACACCTTATCAGGATAAACGTTTTAGCATTAAGATCAAGGAGAGGGATACTGGAATACAAGTTGTACCACTCACACAAGAGAATAGTACTCAGACAAAGTGGTTAGTGTTCAGATTTCTTTGTTTTATTGTTTACCCCAATATATGGCATAGGTTCCGCTGAATCAGGTCAATAACAAATTGAAAGCAATCTCATTGCAGATGTGGTTGAGTCGTGGATTTTAAAACCAACCATCGTCATTTTGGTTTGTGTAACATAAAATTATGCCCAGTGGACTATGCAAATCTTAACTATTATTTCTATTATTATTAACATGTATTTTTAGAGTGCCAATATATTGCACAGTGCTGTAAAATAAATGTGTTTACACAAAGAAATCACATGCATTGCATAAATAGAAGATACATTGTTACATACATAATTACCAATACTAGTACAAAAGGTGAGGAAGGCACTGTTCACAAGAGCTTACAAGCTAAAGGGGAAGTTAATGAAATACATTGTTACATACATAATGACCAATACTGGTACAAAAGGCCCTGTACAAAAGATTTTATAATCTAAAGGGGAAGTTAATGACACAAGGTGGGTGAGTGGGCAAGATGAGAAATAAGCAGGTGAGAGATGTTTAATATGATATTGCATATGGTAGCTAAACAGAGTGAGGGTAGGCTTCTCTAAATAAATGTGTTTTGAGATCTTTTGAAAGGAGAAAGGTTGGGAGAAAGTCAGACTGTGGGAGAGAATTCCAGAGAAGAGGTGCAGCCCTAGCAAACGCTTGAATGCGAATTGCACTGGATTATTCAGTATCGCCCCAATTACTGGAATTATCACCTAGGACTATTTATTTTCAGACTGTTTTTAGGATCAATGAAATTGCTGTGATCAGAGCCGTAGCTTAAGGGTGGTGGCACATGCTGCTATTTGGGGAGATTAGTCACCCAGTGACAAATTGCTTCTTCTTCTCCCCGAACTGCCTTCCCACTGGCTAGAATGTAAATCACCTGTAGGATGGAGCTTGGATTGCTTAGTTTTTTCCTAAGTTGCCTCACGAGGAAACTTCAGGCAACTTCGGAAACTGAAGTTTTCTGAGTGCCATCCCACCGGCGATTTATATTATAGCCAGAGAGAAGATAGTTCAGAGAGATTAGTCACCCAAAGATGAAGCAGTTTGTCACTGGGCGACTAATCTCCCCAAATAGCATTGTGTGCTACCACCTTTTGGTCCATGATGCTATATTTAGGACTTGTCCCCTGGCTTCCTGCACAAACATCTATCCTATGATCACTGGGTGCTAATTCCACATCTCTTGTTCTAAGGCATCAATAGCCTCAGTTCATAATAATAATCGTAATAGACACAAGTACAGGTAAAAGCACAAGTTTTCCACTGGGTCTGCAGTGTATATGTGTATCCCTAAACAAAAACAGAAAGTCAATTTGCCCTTTGCAACTTCAGCTTCAATTTGCTCTGTAGTGAAAAATTATTTAGATACCAGTGCCTAGCTCTATCGTACTGCCTACAAGAGACACAATTTGGATATTTCTGACATAAATACAATAAATGTCTTTAAGAGATTTCTATGTTTCTTCTCTTGTCTGAGTAAAAACATGTATTTTAATTTTAGTTGATGCATCCCAGCTATATATTACTACCTACTTGTGCAACCTGCTTGAAATGCTGGCCAAAGCTGGTGTTATAAACATAGTGGAGTTGTAATGCGAGTGACATTTAATTTACATATATAGTTTAAGGACATTTGCCAAAACTGATGAGAGATGAGAGACATAAAGCCAGATAAAAATCAATTAGAAAACTTATCTGACTGTCACACAAAAAGGGTCAGATTCAATTCAGTGACAAAAAGGTATCTCATGGGTTTATCACGTGAAAACATCATGGATGAGATTCACTTCAAGGAGAAAAAACTTTTCTTCAAATTCACTTCAACATTTTGTTCCATAGACTTCAATAGACTTTCCACATGATAAACAACGAGATAAGTTTTGCTGAATTAAATTACATCTCGTCCATGAGTTTTCAGGTAATAAACCTTTTCCTCACTGAGTTGATTCTGTCCTATATTCTGAAGTCTATGGTAAAAACTCAAACTCAATTAGTAGGAAAGTTTTTCTCCTCGCATTGAATCTTTTCACATGTTAAACCATAAAATAATGTTTTCTCTTTG
>JAMBMQ010000025.1:162597-174747 GCA_024363595.1 Xenopus borealis | reverse complement strand
TGGTTAGACTTAATAAAAGCAGCTAGGTTTCCTATTATATAAAATTTGTAGTTTTATGAAAGGTTTTTTTCATCATCTCGTAAAGAGAATTTCGAATTCCAGATCTTATTACCTGTAATATGGGTGTTATACGACATGTTGCATTTTTATGCATGTGGTATGTATAATAAATGCTATTAAAGGAAAACTATACCCCAAAAATGAATACTTGAGCAACAGATAGTTTATCTCAAATTAAGTGCTTTACCTACCTACCTGGTATATATATTTAAGTAAATATTGCCCTTTTAAATCTCTTGCCTTGAACCACCATTTCATGATGGTCTGTGTGCTGCCTCAGAGATCACCTGACCAGAAATATTTCCACTCTAACTGTAACAGGAAGAAGTGTGGAAGCAAAAGACAGAACTCTGTCTGTTAATTGGCTCATGTGACCTAACTTTATAGTTTGGTATGTTTGTGTGCACCGTTGAATCATAAGATCCCAGGAGGCTGTCCTTATTTTTTAAAATGGCTATTTTCTATTTATGATTACCCAATGGCACATGCTACTAAAAAAGTTTATTATTATGAAAATGGTTTATTTACATGAAGCAGGGTTTTACATACGAGCTGTTTTATGCAATATCTGTTTATAGAGACCTACATTGTTCGGGGGTATAGTTTTCCTTTAACTCCTAAAATTCATTTGTTGTGGAAGGGAATACTTGATAATGACTTAATACCAATTAAGAAAAAGGGCGGATATTCTATCTAATATGTATGTAATTGGGGATATCAGCGTAATTAATTCATTAGACTGTTACCTTCTAGATCTTACATCACCCAAGTTACCCTATAATGAATAGAAGGGGTACATGGAGAACAGGCTTGAGTACTTATAACAGTGGTACAAAGCGAGGGTGTATAAGGAGTAATTTCTGTAGTGAGAGTTAATCCTTAGGTCAAGTCCTTAAAGGGAAACTGTCATGGGAAAACATGTTTTTTTTTTTTAATGCATCAGTTAATAGTGCTGCTCCAATAGACTTCTGCACTGAAATCCATTTCTCAAAAGTAGCACATGCTACTAAAAAAGTTTATTATTATGAAAATGGTTTATTTACATGAAGCAGGGTTTTACATATTAGTTGTTTTATGCAATATCTGTTTATAGAGATCTACATTGTTCAGGGGGAAGTTTATTGTTTTACTTTAAAAAAAAAAAAAAGAAATTAACTGTGGCTTCAAAACTGTGTGAAATGGGCCTTTGGGTTGACTTTTTATTTGTTGTTCTTTATACACTTAGAAATATCACCCTCATGTGGTTTAATGAAAAGCTCCCTCTATCTCTCAAACAGAAGGTTATTGGTCTTGCTGTGACTGTTATCTAATTTATTAACAATAGCTTTCAGTCGTTAAACTATAAGAGGAAGTGTATAGAGTCACATGATCACTTGAAGCATGGCACTGCTTGTTACACAATAGGACAGCAGCTTGGAATCCCATTATATCCTTTGTTATATATATTCTAACCATTCACTCATCCTTTATTTTAGCCAATACGTTGCATTAGTTCTCCACCATATCTGTTATCATTGAAAGGAGAACTGTTACAGTGATTCTTTTTGCATTTAGGCATGGGCAAAAGACTTGTCTAAAAGCCAAATGCTGAGATTGCATGTCTAATGTTTCAGATAGAAAGCCAAAGCTAATCCTGGCACACTCCAGTCATTTCCTGTTTCTATTTCTGCCGTGTTGTTATTTCGGATCTTACATAAACTGTTGGCCACAAATCACAAGCCATTGCAAAGCAGGAAATGAATTCCGTGACACTGATATATATAGTATGATCCATTGCTTACACAGATACATCTACATGTTTAGAACAGACTGAAGGCTGGTATTCTATACAAGTTGTATATGGTGCTGATCATTATGAATCCTTTTCAGTATTGCATGATGAAGGTCACACTTAGCTAAAAAAAAAAAAGGGGTTGCTACATAGGTACATGCCTTTTTCATGGGTGTTGGAACCACATAACTAACATGTAGTATGTTTTGGTAGTATTCAGTGCCAGGTACAGAGAGAAAATTAAAAATTAAAAAACAGAGGCGATGGCACCACAAATCATATTTATGATGACAATAACTGTGGGTCCTGCACCTCAAGAACATTATATATTGGGGAAAAATTGCATATGTCTGATAGGGACACTCAGGCAATTCAAAATACCAACAGGTGGGGACCTTATCCACCTTTACCGCCTTTAAAGGACAAGGAAAGTTAAACTAAACTAGCTAGAAATGTTGTACATTATGTTTTAGGCTTCTGTACCAGCCCAAGTCAGCCAAAGCCCTTTAGCAGTGAAGCTCTGTGTCTCCAAAGATGCCCCAGTAGCTCCCTGTCTTCTTTTCTGCTGATTCACACTGCATATTTTCTGTGCTGCTGTCACATGTTCTGTGCTGCTTTCGGACCAAATCAAAATATACAGTATCAATAAAATATAAATCTCACAGTATAAGGCTGATTAGTAATTCATAGGGATAATTCCTACATGGCATCAGAATTTAATAATCAGCCTTGTAGCATTATCTTATAGTACAGACAAACCTAATTTTCTGCTTGATAATATGAGTCCTAAGCTTAGCTTCTCAACAACTGCTCAGAGCCCACTGAGCAAATGAGTGTCACAGACACTTTCCAAGATGGTGACCCCCCTTTGTGACAAGTTTGAAGTCCTGGATCATTGCTGCTACTGGCAAGCTGAACATTTAGGCTGGTGCAACAAGTTCAGTATATCAAACATGGCATTTTTAGCCCTATTCATTTTAGGGGTTTAGTTCTACATCTAAATGCTAAAGATGGCACTGAAATCAATTAAATACATTTATTAGTATTAACAATTCATGTTGTTATACATTCCATTAAAAACTGGCCAGCCTAGCGTTTTACACTTCACAAATAAATACATATATTTCATATATTAAAAATATTATCAAAATAAATCAAGGAATTCATAGGTAAAAAATAACAATTAATAGTATTTCGCATAGTCCATAAAGTTTTGTAAACTATGATTTCCTCCTTGATTAATTTTAATAATACCTTTTAATATATGAAATACAGCTTTTTCTTTTTTAAACTGGTGAAGTGTAAAAAAGTTATACCAGCCAGTTTTTAGTGGAATGTATAACAGCATGACTTCTTAATACTAATAAATGTATTTATTTCATTATTTAGTGGGCACTGGCACTTAAGCACATTATAGATTAGGCCCCCAGTGATATTAATTATACAGAGAGGGCACCCCAAGTTTATTATATACAATGAGAGGCAGTGGTTAAAGGCAATTGCAATGAGACAGCCAGTTTTAGGACTTTGTGCTGTGCCTATGTGATTTTTTTGTTTTGCAGTTATTTCTTCTAGAAAGCTGTTTTTGCTGCATTATTAATGCTGTGCAAAGCATGCTGACTGAGTATACTGTGCATAAAAACTATGTAGGTTTAGCTATCCTTGAGACCCCACTCTGGCTGTTTTTACAGAAAAAAATGGATTTGGCTGTATATAACAAGGCAGTTCATGCTGTCACACTGCCAGGAGTTTCTAATACCTTAGAATTTACTTTGGCATCCTTTGTACTTTCCAACAGGAGGCTATGTCCTTGCCACCTGGAATTCTACAGCTTAATTATAAGCAATTTCTAAATTTAGCTGTGAGCTGGACAGAAAGGCAGCATAGATAGATAGATTAATAAATGGTGGTTGCAACCAAATCCTTCCCTCCCCCAATTATTTCCATGTCACACTCTTTTCTGCTCTCCCTCCCTCTTCCCTCTTGTATGTCTGAATCCAACTTTGCTTGGCTAGTGGTGCCCACAAATATGCCTCTGCAAGTAATACAGAGGCCTCTATTGCTTTCCCACAAAACTGATAGTTGGGAATCATGAAAATAGCATGTACAAACCACAACTATTTTGCAACCACTAAATCATTTCAAGAGGAAAGCAATTCACGCGGTTAGTGGTTAGGCTGTCTTTATTTCGTATTCAGCACAGCCTTCTGCCATAGAACTGAGCTGTATTAAGTACAAAGAATTCCTGCACGCAACAAACAGTCCTGATGAGTGTTCTGTGTCTGTGAAACTGACTGCATACATTTGCTTAGTGCAGAAGTTTATTGTATTTGACTATTGGAATTATTTGTGCTTAAAGGACAGGACCTTCATCAGAAATCTTAGGCCCCATAAAACTTAATGGTTAGGGCCTGCCTTCCAAGGATCAGGCCACCAGTGCACAGCACCTAAAACCATATATCATTCCTACTGAACACCATTCCATTCTTACTTATGTATGTCAGACTCGCCTCATCTCCTCCTCTTGTCTTTTGTTCTTTTTTTCCCACCAATTTCTCCCCTTATGTCTCTTTCTTCACTGCCCCTTTTTCTTCAGCCCACTATTTTGTCACCCTTCCAAATGTTTTTGTTATACTTTTTTTCTCATTCCTCTACTTTTTATACTCTCCCTTATATCTGCCTAATTTTCTTTCCTCTGTTTTTTCTCCATCTTCCATTCTCCATTGTCTCTTCCCTTCCAACATTCTGCTGTTTTGTGCTTCATCTGTCTTACCCATAACTCTCTGTCCACTTTGCATTACATTCTCCCTTTTCCCCCTTTTTATGTCACAGTCTGTCACCCTTAGCTGATTTCATTTCAAAGTGACCTTCCCTGTCTATTATTTATCCTACAGTGCACTCCCTCCCTTTCCCTCCTAGTTCTACTTCTCATTTTTGCTCTGCTCTCTCCCTCTTCTGTTTATGTTCTGCCCAATTTAAACTGTGTTCTTCTATTTTTTTTATTCTTAAACATCTGTACACATACTGTAGCAAGTGTATGCAGCAACTCCACAATATCCACAACTTCTTGCATTTCCAACTCCACAAAATTATAGTCTGCCTTCAAACAAGAAGTATTATACATTTTAAACTTAGGGAACATCCAAACGGGACCCTAATTTAAGTCAATAATTGTTCCCACAAGCTGTCCTCATACAAGGCAGTTTAGTGAATAATGCAGTGCACATTGCAAAAACAGAAGTGTTATATGCAGCTGCCCAGTGGTCCAGATATGAATCATTTTCCCAGCCCTGTGTCACTGAAAAGTCCCAACCTCAGAAAAACCCCACTCACAAATCCTGATACTGTCTGCAAGAAAGCTTGGAAACTCCCTCCCAGGGATAAAAAGCAGACACCAATGATGAGTACAGTACAGCCACTAAGTAATTAGCCCACAGACAGCTATTAATGTCAGTTTTGAATCAATACATGAGTGCTGCGTAGTTTACTATTAAATATATCAATATGTGTGGTTTCTGGTTTCTAAAAAGACAATGTGTCATGCCCTTGTTCACCTTGGCTACATCCAGACATGACCATGATCTTTTTTGATTTGGGGCTATCCCATGGAAATTAGGATGACTGAAGTGGGTATATTAAAACAACTTATATCACCTGCCTTTAATATTGTTTTGAGACACAGAGTGAACTTTTTTGTTTTGTTTGTTTAGTTTTTTGGATTTTTACAAATACATTGTTTTGTAAGGAATATTAAATATATATAGATGTAAAGTAGAAATCCCGCAGTCATGCATAAAGAAATACTCTTCATTTGAAATAAGAAATTCATGGATTGGTATACCTAGTATTTGTACACTTTATAATTTGTATACGTATCTTAGACAAACTGCCCATCCAAGCCAAGGAAGAAAAGGCAGAGGGAGTAGTTGAATACAAGAAACTGAGAGCTGCCTCTGCCAAAAACCCAAAGCTTCTTGATGATATCAATACCAAGTACTTTGTTGGAACTGAGGTAAGTTGATCCTGTCTAGAAAAGGTAATAATAAATGCTGTTATTTAAATCACTACTGTAAATTTCTTGTTATGTTTTCAACAAGATCCTGTATGATGACACTGATTTAAATGATATATGTAGTATATTGAGTCTAGAATTATGATGCATAATTATTGTGAGTGCTTGGGGCTGATTTATCAAAGGTTGAGTGTTAGAGTTTTTTTTACCTTGAATCTACTCAAATGACCTTGCTACCCAAATGTTATCTTGTTTCAGAAAAAAACTCGAACGTTGAAAATTGTACAAATGTCAAATTTGGTTTGAGTTTTTCTTAAAAAAAAAAACTGGAACGTCAAGAAGGCTATTAACTTCTTAAAATAGGTCAGTGGACCTCTGCCCATGACTTTCTACATAAACTCGGCAGGCTTTAGGTGGCAACATATCGAATTTGAATTATTTCCAGAGTAGGGGGATGGTAAAGCTCAGATTTGAATTCAAATTCGAATTTTGGATTCAAGTTGGTGGTTTTAAACTCGAAAATTGTGAGTTTTAACCCAAAAAAAACCTTGAAAATTCAAATTTACCATTGTAACCTTAGTTAATTTGCCCCAAATGATACATAACACTTGTAAAACATACAATAATACTTTATTCCAGTGTGATTTGCTTTTTTTTTTTTTTTTGCACACTGGCAGACACCCCATGGTCCACCACCTATTTCAGTAGCTTGTAGCCTTTGAAAGTTACATACGGTGGCCATACACTGAGAGATCCATTAGATTTTTAATCCTGCCCAATTGTCATCTGCCCTACTTTTGGCCGGATATCGGGCCCCATACACAGGCCAATAAGCTGCTGACTTGGTCTGTCTGCAGGTTTTATCGGCCCGTGTATGGCCACCTTTATGCAGATACTGATGGGCTGCTGCCAAGAGGCCCTGTTCCCTGTCTGTTCCCAATAACGTGGGCAAAGTTTACCCCCTGAGTATCCAATAAGATATTTTCCTTAATCTGACTGCAGTAGGTGTGTTATAATCCTCTGGTATCTATACCCCAAAATGGTACAAATGTACATGCAGTAAGCTATAAAAACCAATAAAATGTTTGCCTTCAACCAGCTGACCCATAAATACTAAGTGCTCATGGGCGTCCACATATAGGGGGGAGGGGGGGGATTGCCCCTCCCTCGGACTTGTACTTCATAAGATATTCTCTTGCCATATGTATATATTGTTTTGCCCTTTTTTTTTTTTTTTTTACAAAAAATTACAATTAAGAACCTGAATAAGCTTATAAAAGACTTTCATCTTTATGGCAGGCACCCCTTCAAATAAGGGACCATCTGAATGCCTATGCTACTGCTCAGAGCAGCAGTCTGGATTTAGCTCTGCCCTTCCCTCTGTTAGACACTTTCTGCTCCTCAACTGTGTGAGAAATGAGAGAATCAGATTACAAAATCTACTGATGATGTAGCTTCTCCCATAGGGCAGATGAGTGTCAATATGTTGTGTTAAGCTTAGAGTGGGAATGCCAGTGTATGTGTGTGCCTTTATGTGTATCTGTAAATGGAAAGTTAGTGTTAATGTGTGTAAGGGCAACTGTGTTTAAGAAGGAATAAAAAAAACTATGTGTGTGTGTGTGAGTTATAGTGACTATAATGAAGCTGTGTAACTACATTCATTATTGAATCTTATAGGTACAGCTTGGCTATGGGTTTTGCTTACAACCATTTTGCCACAAAGCACATTAACACCTACAGTTACTTGCCCTGCCGCTCCATTGTATCCCTCACCTATCCCTGGCCTCACTATATTCACTATCCTCTTTTACCCTTTCCCTTCTCATTCTCCTGAGTAAAGGTGGCCATACACGAAGAGATCCGCTCGTTTGGCGATGTTGCCAAACGAGCGGATCTCTCCCCGATATGCCCACCTTGAGGTGGGCGATATCGGGCTGATCCGATCGTGGGCCCTAGGGCCCAACGTTCGGATCAGTATGGGCGGTCGGATCGCGGGACCGCATCAACGAACAGATGCAGCCGTGATCCGACTGGATTTTTAATCCTGCCCGATCGACATCTGGCCGACTTTCAGCCAGATATCGATCGGGAAAGCCCGTCGGAGGGCCCCCCACACGGGCAGATAAGCTGCCGACACAGTCTGTCGGCAGCTTTTATCTGCCCGTGTATGGCCACCTTTACTCCCACACTCCCCTCTCTGTCTCTAATAACGTTCTCCCTCGCTCTTTTCACTCTCCTCTTTTACCCTTTCCCTTCTCATTCTGCTGAGTTACCCTCACACTCCCCTCTCTGTCTCTAATAACTCTCTGCCTTGCTCTATATATTTATATAGATAGAATTATCTATAAAAATAAAATATATATTTCTGCACATCACCCCCCTCTCCTGCTCCTGTCCAGTACCCACCTCATTGTTTGTTTTTGGATGACTTTTAACCCTTCTGCCACTCTGTGAACAAATCTGCTTTCCCGTAGATTGAAATAGAATGTATAAACATAGAGTCACAGATGCACAGACTATTCCTGCTGTTGTTACTTTATATACAGTAGAACCAACGTTTTACATTTTTCAGGGAACCAGATAAAATGGTGTAAAGTTAGGGAAATGTATTATGTATTATATATGGGGGAGACCCCAAAGAATGGTATAATATATGGAAAAACTTAAAATGAGGGCATGTAAAATGGAGGCTTCACTGTATGTATGTAGCTGTAACTAGAACGATAGAGGGAATAACTCTACCATCCACTGGCTTGTAATTTTGTTAAGAAAATAAAAAAGACCAAGTGCTGTCCTGGCAAACAAGGAGTTTGTGTTGGTATTAGAATGGCAATACTGTACATGTGCAACAGTTGCTACTCTATATATTTATAGAAAAGCCGTGTGTTAGTTTTGTGTGGAAACCAAAATATGGTTACAAATTTGTGTAATGTTTTGTTCCTTGTCCCCTCCCATCCTGGAAATTTTTCTGCTGACACCCATGTACCTGCTTATTGGTTGCTTCAAATGAATTAGACTAATTTGCTACTGCAAATCCTATTACATAACCCCATTAGATTGCAGTAAAATTGAGCACACATGGAAATACTTGTCCAATCAGCACATGTGCTAATTGGTTGCCTATTAGAGCAGTTTGGCAATACAAATCTGTTAGCTTACCTATCAGAAGTGTGGAGCAGAGCAGTTCTTAGAACAGCACATGAATGTTCACATGTCCTAAGGGCCCTTACACACGGGCGTTTTTACCTGCGCCTCCCCTGCGTTGCGTTTTGCTGCATTCAGACGCACTCAATTATTTTCAATGGGGCTGTACCCACACGAATGGATGTAGGCACCAAACGCAGGAAAAATGCAGCATGTTGCGTCTGAACTTGCGTTTGGCACTTACACGCGCCTCGTGGGTACAACCTCATTGAAAAGAATGAGGTGCGTCTAGACCTGCGCTCCCCTGTGGCTGAATGCAGCCAAACGCAACGCACGGGAGCGCAGGACCAAAACACCTGTGTGTAAGGGCCCTAAAGTTGGTGATCAGTCAGTCAGGTTTTCTGTACTGGCAGTTGCACCATAGGTTGATTGTAAAATTGATCAATTTATAGGGGTTAAGGGTTTCAACAAAAAACTCTTATTTTCTTTTCATTTGCATAAGTGCTTTTACAAACGAGTATCTGAAGTTGCGCTCCCCTGCATTCCGGTTTTATGCGTTCAGCCGCAGGAGTAGACACATTCAATTGTTTTCAATGGGGCTGTACTCACACTGGTGCATGTAGGAGCCAAACGCAGGTTGAGGCGCAACATGCTGCATTTTTCCTGCGTTAGGCTCCTACATGTGCCTGTGTGAGTACAGCCCCACTGAAAACAATTGAACGTGTCTACTCCTGCGCCCCCTGCAGCTGAACGCATAAAACTGGAACGCAGGAGAGCGCAGCTTCAGATGCTTGTGTGTAAGAGCCCTTAAATGGTTTGATTTTTGTCTAAATCTGTTTATTTTTATAGTTCATATACATGTTATATATGATTCCTATTTTATTCTATGTTCTAGGGTAAGGGGAAGATGTACCCTGTATAGATAGGGTTTATATTCTTTTCAGAGACAGAGACGTATAAGGATATTGCTTTTTTTCTGCATATTCTATCACTGTGTAATATGCATTTATACAAACCATACGACTGGGATTTTACTTACCTCAGCAGATCTTAGCCTTAATATTTTCCTTACAAAACACATATAGTGGAATACAGCTATATTTTATTAAAGTAAAGCAAATGAAATGAAAGGCATTCTTTAAATAGGTAGTATTTCCATTTCAATACATACTGGAAGACACAGCACATATTTTGAATCTGTACTCAACAATTTTGAGAGCAGAGAGTAAAGAGTGAAATGCTGTTAAAGGAAATCACAAATGTTCTTCAGAGAGGTTAGAGGAACTAATAATCAGTGTTTATTATTGTAGGATGGTGAATTGGTATACACTGACTGGAAGATGGAAAAGGATGGTGATACCGGAAGACTGATTAGTAAGTATTGTATTTACTCTGCTACATTTTGATGTTTGCTTCTGCTGCAGAGCTAGCAAGATATATCCAGTATGCAGTACAGGTATGGGAACTGGTATCCAGAATTGTTAGGACTTAAAGGGTCTTTCTGTAATTTGGATCTTCATACCTTTAGTCCACTAGAAAATCATTTAAACTTTAACCCCAATAGGCTGATTTCACTTCTAATAAGGATTAATTATATCTTAGTTTGGATCAAGTACAAGCTACTGTTTTATTATTACAGAGAAAAAGGAAACCTTTTTTTTTTTAATATTTGTATAAACGGGAGCTTTCTGGATAACGGATCTCATACCTGTACCAGCAAGTCAGCGTCACAACTGATCTTTCTGTTGTTTGGATCTTCTACTATAAAAAAAAAACATTGAAACATTAAATAAACCCCCATAAGATTGTTTTGCCACAATTATGAATTCATGCAGTTTAGTTACAAGTACTGGGTACAAGATACTGCTTTATTATTATACAGAGAAAAGGGAAATAATTACAACAACAAAAAAATTGAATTGTTTGCTTAAATGGGTTCTTGTAATTGAGAGCTTTCTGAATAAGGGATCCTATTCCTGTAATAGGTGCAAATGCAGACCATGTAAGTGCCAACAATTCCTCTTTCTTATATGTTTCTAGGCTCCAAACCTTTGCAAGCAAGTGTTGTGCATGATGGTGTTGTGCACACAGTGCAACGCTCGCCCTTCCTCAAAGACTTCATTCTCACTGTTGGAGGCTGGAACTTTGCGATATGGAGAGAAGGTGTTACTGTACGTGTAGTGTTACAGTAGGAGTATTCATGTTAAAAGCATTGCCAGACAAAGGGATTGAACTGCCTGCTCTAATCCTAGAAAAGGGCAGCATTGTGCTCTTGTTGTGCATGCAAACATTACAGTTTTCTCAGGACTTAGAATTAGAGGTTTCTACAGGTAGTTATTAAATATACCATGATATCCTTTTATCAGACATTGTTATATAGTAGGCAATTGTCTGAGGACAAAGAGTCATACATGAGTGTGTTTTTATTTAATTGCCATCTTTATGTACAGCACTTTAAGAACACAGTCTAAAAACAGGGGTGTCAGATTCTCTCAAGTTTATAAGTTTCCTTAGCCTTCGTCTTAAGGTGCTGGGAGTTGCATTTCACCAACTTTGAGATAGGTAACATTTTACACTCCTTCATAATGGCAACCCAGATTTAAAAAAAAAAAATGTTTTTCATTAAACAAACGTATTGACTAAAATATCTGAAACTGCTAACCCTAGCCATATGAATAGTGATCGTCTCTCCACCAAGCTGTATATTGTCACTTTCCTATGCAAAGTGACATCACTCTTTTGGGTACATTCATGCTGGTTCCTAAGTGGATGGAGTCCCCAGATGGGTAACTCTGGGAGAAATGGTTACTCCATTGTTGTAACAGCCCACAAGGTTTACAAGGCTAGGTGAAGAGGGATTACACCATGCATATGAATATGGGAAGTTTTTGCATTGCAGTTTTCAAAGTATTTATTTAAAGGGATAGTCATGGGAAAACATGTTTTTTCAAAATGCGTCAGCTAATAGCGCTGCTCCAGCAGATTTCTGCACTGAAATCCCTTTCTCAAAAGAGCAAACAGATTTTTTTATATTTCATTTTGAAATCTGACATGGGGTTAGACATATTGTCAGTTTCCCAGCTGCCCCCAGTCATGTGAAATGTGTCTGATTAACTTCAGTCACTCTTCACTGCTTTACTGCAAGTGGACAAATATAAAACCA
>JAMBMQ010000025.1:117445-131169 GCA_024363595.1 Xenopus borealis | reverse complement strand
TTTTCTCCTCGCATTGAATCTTTTCACATGTTAAACCATAAAATAATGTTTTCTCTTTGTTTGGAATCTGGTAGTAAGTGAAGATGATGCTGTAAGAGGGTGGCTTTAGAAACAGGAGCAGTTACGAATATGCTGGTGTTTTATACATACTGTATGTGTTAATAATCATCATAATAGTAGTTTTTATGACATGCTGCTGATTTATCATAAACCTATACATAGAGCTTATATTCTAACTTTTGCTTGAGTTCAAGGGATATACAAAGAGCATACATAAACAAAGAGACCTATCAGTTATTCCTAATTTCTGATTTTGATTATTTATTACACTAGCATTGCAATACAGTTTTGGAAAGCATGTTACCTTAACACTTTAAAAATCGGTAGCCAATTGTACTAGTCTGGGGGTTTGTCACCCAGTTTGTTTTTGTTCTGCAGGGGATATCCTAGAAATGCCTGCACGCAGTATACCCCAAGGGAATTTACAGAAGAGGAAAAAACAGAGTGTTTGTCTTCTAAAGGTTTTAAGGACTTCATTAAGTCTGTTTCTTTAAGGTAAGCAGGTTTAATCAATATGTGTTATTTTTTGTCTTGAGGGACTCAAATTAAATTGGGGAATCTGCTTCATGACCCAAACCAGTTATGCCCTCACTTTAATTACTGTTTACTACATTAGCATGAACTTACTTTTTTAAGGGGAACTATTGTGAAAAAAGCAATAACTTCTTTAAAACTCACACTGACCTGGGATAGTTTATGACAGGGTGGGCAGCAGCCAGCTTACCAGGAAACCTCTGTTATTCTAAATGAGTGTTACTATTTATACAGACTGAATATTTCAGACCCAGCATGTGGTTGGACCAATAACTTAGCTTCAGGCATAATAAGACTTTGGAGTGAGGATGTACACTACTTATGCAGGTGTAAAAAGGGCCATAGCCTCTCCTTTTTGTACCTTGCAAAATGTCATATTTGTAATGTGCAAAGGACCACCCCATCTCTACTATGTACACAGCCTGCTGATCCAGCAAACTCACAGCCTATGATGTGCTGGAAGTGATGACTTTTCACATGTTCACAAAGCAATTTATGATAAATACATGAAATGTATTTGTCATGATCTAATATTTTGTTTCATGATTTACTGTGAAATTCTAGAAACCCTCAATTATTTGTGTATAATTTACCATATCCCCATTTCTCCAATATTAAGGACTGAGTTAGCGTTGCAGCAAAATGAGATTATGAATGTTTTTGTGGATGACTGGAAGACACTGTCAGAAGAAGAAAGTAGAAAGAAGAAAGGTGATTCCCACCTTAAAAAGTCACAGTCATTTACAGATGATATCTTTAGCAATTCCAAAACCATCAGCTGCATAAACTGGCACCCAAAAATCCATGGTAATGTTATGCGTCTTTTTGTGTCCTTTCAGTGATGTTTCAGATAAAATGTACATATGATATTGAATGTCACGTCATTCAACAGGAGTAGTTGCTGTTTCAGTGACTGAACGACTTTCCTTTGAAGATCGTGTGAACGTATCTTCAAAAATCCTGTTGAAACCATCACTGATTCTTTTCTGGAGCTTCACAGATCCATTACATCCGCAGGTGACATTTAGAAGCAAACAGTTATCTCAGAACAAACACACTTGAAAAAATATGAATTCACAGAAAAAATATCAAGAAGATAAAGAAACATGGGATTTAAATATGATTTATGAATTTCTGCATTTTTTTTCTTTTTTTAGTTGATGCTTGAGTGTCCAGATGACATTTATTGCTTTCAGTTTTGCCCATCAGATCCCAACATTATCGCTGGAGGTTGTTTTAATGGACAGGTAGGCACAAGTGGAGTATTGATGTACATCATCATATGTGGCAAGCTGAGAATTTAAACACAAAGTGATTTAAGATTAAAAATGAAATAGATGTACTGTTTAGCAATAGAGGCAATGTAAGGACTATATCACATTTCTACAAGGGATAGTCTGTTTTGTGCAGAATTGTATGTACAAGTCCTTTTTGTTCTAAGCTGCACCTGCAGTGGGCTTTCTGTACACACAATGCTCTAATCACCACAGATCACAGGTTGTATAATTACATCTTACACCCAGGGCGAAAGTTTGGCTTTGAAGTTGTGATTCACAATAATGTATTAACCATCACTTGAATTAAATAGTACTGACAAGTTCTTATTGTAATGAAACAGGAAGATTGCTACTTACTGGTTTTTTCAATAGTGATATGTGACTTACTAAATTCACATGAAGGATTCGAAGTTTGATAACATTTTCGAAAAGTTTAGAATTCGAATTTTCGGATGTTTTTGAAGACCAATTCGACCAGTGAATTTTGAAAATTCTATTGAATTGAATAAAAATCTATTCCAATATTTTGCTACCGAATAGGGATTCAAAAATTCTGATCGAATAAAAAAATTTGATCAAATGGTTAATCGCTCGAATCGATCAATCGAATTTTTCTATTCAATCGTTCGACCAATCAAATTGCGGTAATAATTCTCCAAATTCGAATTTGGAGAATTTTTATTCCCTAAGTATTCCCATGGTCGAATTCAAGGGTTTTTTTTTTTTTGTAACTTACGATTTTTATTTTGCAATAATTAACATAGTTTACATCTTTATGCATTATGAACATTTTTCAGATCAGAGTCAGAAAAGATAAAAATGGAATTGTAACATTAATCCAAAGTAAAAAGGAAAAGATATAAGTATTTTCAGCCTTAAGATTCAGTAGAATGGGTAGACATCAGAGTCATGCATTAAGAGCATGTAGTTATATCTTTGCTTAGAGGTTTTTTCTGCCAAAAATAGTATCTGGAGACTTAGCTTACAACTGTTATGTGGATTCGTTAAGTACCCATGCAGACCAGATCCTCAGAAAGTTGGGAGTTTTATTTTGGATGTAAGCTATTCTTTCTTCAAAGCCTTTATTGTTATTAACTCTGTTTATTACTTCTGTTAGTGTAGGAGGATTTGGGTCTTTCCATTTAGCTGCTATGGCCAAACGTGTGGCCATTAGTATCTGATTAGCTAAGGACTGGGTCTGCTTGGGTAGCTCACGGAAGGGTCTCCCCAAGAGGAATGTGAGAGGATCCTTAGTGAGGGTATAGGTGGTTATTTTGGTTAGTAAGTTAGCTATTTCATCCCATAATTTTTGTATCTTAGGACATGCCCAAAAGGTATGAGACAGATTTCCTATTTCACCACATTGTCTCCAGCATAGGTTGGAGTGGTTTGGGAAGATTGCATGTAACTTGTCTGGAGTTCTGTACCAACACATAAGGATTTTGTATATGTTTTCCTTCTGCTTTACACATGTGACCATGTTCTTCGCATTTGCCCATATTAGAGGCCAGTCTTCTTTTGTTGGTTGATGTGTGAGGGCCTCTGACCATTTAGTCATGTATGGATGTTGATAAAACTTGTCTAATATTGGCTCTGTTAACATTTTGTAGATCTTTGATATTAGTCCTTTCTGTGGTAGGCCCGCTCTCGCGACTTTCTCAAAAGGCGTTGGTGTAGTTGTTTTTGCCTTGTGGATGTAAGGTTGGATGAAATGGCAGATTTGTAGGTATTCAAAAAATTTTATCCGAGCGTTCGGGTTTTGATGTTTTATATGTTCAAAAGGTATGCACGTGGTTGTCGGCTTATCTATCCAGTCCGATACAGTGAAGAGATTTGTCTGTTGCCATCTGCTGCAAAAATCCTGTTGCATCCCAGGTGTGAAATTTGGGTTGTCTAAATATATGGTGTTTAATGAGTGGGTTGATGTTAGTCCAGATTTTTGTTTCAATTTGTTCCATATCTTTAGCGTTTGTTGAGTAGTTTTGAGAAGGTCCGTTTCTGGAGTTGTTGTGAGGGACCATATTTTCAAGTTTATATGTCCTTTTTGAGAGTGGTCATTTTCAATACTGTACATGCCCATATTTGAGTGGGTTCCCAGTGTGTCCAGGCTATTACTTGGCGTATTTGGGTTGCCTCGTAATATTTTTGCAGTGTTGGGACCCCTAAGCCCCCATTTTTCATGGAGGTTGTTAGTGTTGCTTTGCAGATTCTATGCCCCTTGTTTCCCCAGATGTATTTATGTATAGATCTTTGTAGATCTTGGAATGTTTTGATGGGGATCGGAATTGGTAAGATTTCGAATAGGTATAGGAACTTGGGTAAGATGGACATCTTGATTGCTGCTATCCTTCCGAACCAGGAGAGAGTGTGGTTAGACCATTTTTGTAGAGTTTCTTTGACTTCTTTAATTAGTGGGGAGAGATTGTAGTCATATAGGTTTTTATACTTCCAGGTAAGTTTTATGCCTAAGTATGTAATAAAGTTGGTTTTCCAGTTGTATTTAAATTTTGACTTTAATATTTCTACTGTGGATTGTTGTATGTTGAGAGCGAGAGCTTCTGTTTTGTTGATATTAATTTTGTATCCTGAGAGGTTTCCATACTCTTCCAGGATTTTATGCAGAGAAGGTAATGATATTAGAGGGTTAGTGATTGTTAGCAACACATCGTCTGCAAATAATGAAATTTTATATTGCTTTCCCTTTACCTTAATCCCTAAGATATCTGGAGAGTTTCGAATTATTGCTGCTAGGGGTTCTATACTTAGAGCGTATAATAACGGAGATAGAGGGCATCCCTGTCGGGTCCCATTTGAGATTGGGATGGGGTTGCCTGATTGGCCTGGCATCTTAAGATAAGTGGAGGGTTTATCATATAAGCTATGAATGGCTTTCAGATATGGGCCCGAAAGATTTAAATGTCGTAGGAGGTCGAAGAGAAAAGGCCAGCTGAGGCGGTCAAAGGCCTTCTCTGCGTCTAGTCCTAATAGGAGCATGGGTTTTTTCTGTTTTTTAGCTATTTCAATTAGATCTATTGCCCTTCTAGTGTTGTCTCCTGCCTGTCTACCATTTATGAAGCCTACCTGGTCCTTGTGGATAAGTTTTGGTAGTATAGGGGCTAGTCGGTTGGCTAATATTTTTGAGAAAAGTTTTAGATCTGAGTTTAGTAAGGCAATGGGTCTGTAGTTCATGCAGAGAGTTGGGTCTTTGCCTTCCTTATGAATTAGGGTCAGGTATGAAGTAAGGGTTGTGTTTGGTATTGGAGTGCCTTGCAGATAGCTATTAAATAATTCCGTAAGATATGGTGATAGAATTTGTATAAATGCTTTATAGTATTTATACGGAAGGCCGTCAGGACCTGGGGTTTTAGCGTGGGGCATTGTTTTGAGAGTGTTCAATATCTCCTCTACTGATATTGGTCTATTAAGCATTTCTAGGTCAAGTTCTGAAATTTTTGGCAGAGCCGCTTCATTCAAAAAATTAGTTAAGGAGTTTAGATATCTGTCTGTTTGTTGGGGTTGGCCCTGGGTGAGGTTGTAAAGTTTTCGGTAGTAGTCATGAAATGTTTGTCCTATTTGTTCTGGATTATAAGACAATTGACCAGTAGTGGTTCTGATTGCTGTGATTCTCGAGGAGTTTTTTTTGTCTTTTAACTTGTTTGCTAATAACGTGTGTGGTTTATCACCTTTTTCGTAATATGTCTGTTTCGTCCATAGCATGGCTTTTTCAGCTTCTTTGTATTTAAAGTCTTTTAATTTTTGTCTAGTGACTTTGAGTTGTAGTGACGAGAGGTGTTGTATGTGTTTTCTAATGTATGTAGGTGGTTGACCGTGTTTTTATAGTTTGTTTCGTGTTGTTTTTTCTTTTGGGCTGTTAGGGCTATGATTTGTCCCCTAATCGTGGCCTTATGTGCTTCCCATAAGATTGGTAGTGATTGGACTGTTCCTGCATTTATTTGGAAATATTCCTTGAGAGAATGTTCAATTCGCTTAACTATTTCTTGGTCATGTAATATAGACTCGTTTAGCCTCCAATGTGGTTCCCTAGGGGGGAGTGTTGATAGTTGTATGGTGATTGGGGTGTGGTCCGACCAGGTTATGGGGTGTATCTCGGTGGAGTAGTCTAATCTTAAACATGTATGTGAGACAAAGAAATAGTGTATACGTGTATGTAGTTGGTGAGGATTTGAATAGAATGTGTATTGTCTGTCAGAGGGGTGATTTATTCTCCAAGCATCGAATAGGGATTGTTGTCTCATGTTTTGTCTAAGGTTTGTGGATATTTTATGAGAGAGCTGGTCTAAAGCTTGGTGAGATCGATCCATTACTTGAGAATATGGCATATTGAAATCTCCTCCCATAACTAAGTAGGAGCTATGGTAGTCTTGTATTTTCATTAAGATTTTTCCTATGAATGTGTTCTGTCTTTTGTTTGGAGAATATATATTTACCAGGTTTAGTGATAACCCCATGTAAGTTGTGACTAGTATTGTGGGTCTTCAATAACTTGGTTTACCACCAGAAGGCAGTCCTTATGGATTAATATGGCTACTCCTGCTTTTTTCTTAGAATTAGAGGCGTAATATCCTCTTGGATAATATTTAGAGCTTAATTTATGTGCCATGGAAGCATCAAAATGAGTTTCTTGAATAAATGCGATATCTGCTTTTAAATTTTTGATTTCTTTCAGGGCTAAGTATCTTTTTGTGGTGCTGTTTAGCCCTTTTACATTAATTGAGATTAATTTAACCATATTGAGCAATTAAAGGGGTTAGTGCTTTTTTGGATGTAGTAGGATAGCCCTCTAGTGGTTGGGATGTATTTCACATTCCTTAGAGCCTGTAGCCACATGCTGAAGCAAGGTCTATAGATGTGTACAACAATATCTGCAAATACAATTTTCTTTTGTGTTATAAGCCAGTTAAGTAAAATAGATCCGAAGGCTGAGAAAAGAAATAGAAACAACATCAAATATAACATTTTAACAAATCCAGATAGATTGAAAGATATTAGGTGGCCTATATGGCCTTTCAAAGTTCTGGGGGAAAGTCTTTTCGGCTTGGGTATGTATATTTTTGAAGCCTGATAGAGCCCTGGGCTCTATATATAGGGGGGAAGTAGAGTCCAATAGGGTTGGTCAGCTCTGAGTTAGGTGCTCCTCTCTCAACCTTTGTTAGTTAGGTGCCTGTGGTTTTCGCGGGGGAGATCATCGAGCCCCGAAGGTATCACTTAGGGTTTTCTTGTTCCAGGGGTGCCCTTTGGCCTTTTGATGGAGAAGAGGCCTTGTTCCATTGAGGAGTCAGAGGTGATTTATATGGGGAATGTCTTGGAGATGATATTGGGGTCTGTGAGTGTAGGCCAAGTGCTATCAGTAGTTTCCCTCCTTTGGTTGGGCTTGACAGAGTGTGTGTTGTGCCTTGGTGGTTGACAGTTAATTTGAAGGGGAATCCCCACCTATAGGGGATCTTGGCTGTCCTTAATTTCTGCGTTATATGCTTAAGTTCTCTGCATTTAGCCAGTGTTACTGGGGATAGATCAGCAAATATTTGTAATGTATCGTTAAGGAATTTAATAATTGTCATGGTGCGGGTTTTTGCATAAATCGCTTCTTTGCCTTCATAAAGATGAAAGCGTGCAATTATATCCCTTGGTGGTTTATTTTCAGGTGGTTTAGGCGCGAGAGAGCGATGTGCTCTGTCTAAGCGCCAGAGATCCTTCTGTTTGTCAGGGCATAGCTGGGAGAATAACTCTTGTAAGTATTGAGGGATATCGGCATTTAGAACCCCTTCTGGGACACCTCTGAATCGGAGATTTTGTCTCCTGGACCTATTTTCTAAGTCTTCGCATATGTCCCTTAATTGTGCCACATCATCTCTTAGGGAGAGATTTTCCTCCTCTAGGAATGCTATCTTTTGTATTGTGTCATCAGTGATACTTTCTAGTTTATCCGTTCTGTCTCCTAGTTCGTTAATGTCCTTTTGTAGCTCTTTAATGGCTGTAGCTACCGCCCCTGAGACTGCCCGTGTTATTGTGGCCTGCAATGTATTTTGTAGTTGGGCCAGTTGTTGGGCTAGTATGGAGGCTGTTACTGGTTGTGTGCCCTGTTCTGGGTCATTATTTAAGGACTGACCTGAGATCGGAGCTCCTACCTTGCGCGACCGTTCCCCATCAAGGCTAGCCACGCCCCCAATTCAAGGGTTTTTTAACCCTCGAATACGACCCTTAGTAAATCTGCCCCTTAATCTACAAATAGTTTGTTTGGAGTACAAAGCTTTCTTTCATATTCCCTTTCCATCTCCTTCTTCACAAGAGAAAAGTAGGACAAGATGGTAGCATAATTTTATGTATAATACCTGAGAGCAGAGCTTTTGAAATAACTAATTATATGGTCAAATCATGTATTATTTTTGCTATCCGTATCTGTTTATACCAGAATGATTTAATTAAATATGCCTCATATAAAGTCTTGTAGTTGCTAGAGTCAGGTTTAATTGTTCCCTGCCAGGGTTTCTCAAAGTTCAACAGTGGAAACCCAGACCTCACCAATTAAAAATGTTTTAGTAATATCTAGACAGCAGTATCCCTAAACTAGCAGTTTATTTTCATTTTTTTATTTATTGTGTTTTTTTTTACTTTTGTTTTTGCAGTTCTCAGACTTGCAATTTCAACTGCTACCTGACTGCTAGGGATTAGTTACCTTGTAAACAAGCAGCAGTTATAATTCAGAATGGACAATCAATAAGAGATATACAGAAAATAAATATAAGACTTAATTAAAACTGAGAATAAGATTTACATGTAACACCCCCCCCCCCCTTCCCAAGTTAATGTGTTTTAGTTTTTTCAGATGCAGGCTGGAAACTGGCAGAATTGGAAGGCTAAAATTTAAAAAACTATAAATAATAAATGAGGAAGGCCAACTGAAACATTGCTTAGAATATTGATAAAAAAAGGCATAAGCGAACCTATAAGGTCCTCACTAGACTTGCAAGAAAGTCTCCCGTGTGAAGCTGGCCTTACAGATTAAGAAACAATGTTTTTTGCTAATGTCAGATATATAAATACATGCTGTATAACATGATGTCAAATAGCAGTACATAAAAGCTGCATCCAGAGCCAGTCTATTTTAAACAAGCAGGAGGGACATAGTAAAGTCAAAGAGCATAACTTTATTGATGTCTTTTGAAAATATCTTAAGGGCGAACATGGCAATATGGGTGATCATGCCTGTGCAATGTGAAATATGGGTGATCATTTGTGTTTTTATATGCTAAAAAAAGCCATTTCCTTTAAAACTCCATAGTCACAGGATTGCACCGTTAATTTAATTAATGGTTCACATTGAGTCATGCAATTTTTTAACATTTATTTATGATTTTTATATTAGAAAATATGTATAAATGCATCACATCAGAATAAAAGTATTGTTTTAATATAGGTTGTACTATGGGATATCTCTGAATATCAAGAAAGCTTAACTACAAAGGCAGGTGCAAGCAAGAACACAGCAACTAAGGTATGTCTGCAGAACCCATATGTTTGTACCACTGAATACTGAGAGTATTAATGAGAGAACATATCAATGAAACAACAGCTATACTGGGTACTTAATACCAGACGTTTTGTGTAATGTCAGCACTGATACCTACACTAGTTATAATATCATGTGCATTGAATCCAGGGCTCAATAGCAAACATCAGGAATGATTACGGAAAGTTCTTTATATTCTAAATTATTACCAGAGAGCAAACTCCTGCAATTATACAATTTTTAAAGTGACATCTGAGTGCACACATACTGTACACTCCCTGGAATTAAAGTAGGTATTTGTAATAGGGATGCACTTAATCCACTATTTGGGATTCAGTCGAAACTTTTGTGATAGATTCGGAAGCATACCTACCCGATTCCAAATCCTAATTTGCTTTTGCATATGCACATTAAAGGTGGGAAAGATTCTACATCCTTGTTTTGTGACAAAGTCACGTGATTTCCCTTTCCACCCCTAATTTACATATGCAAATTCGGATTTGGTTAGGCAAGGCACAAGAATTTGGACGAATCCTGCTGAAACAGGTCAAATCCTGAACCGAACACTAGTTTCGATGTATGCCTAGTTTGTGTACACTAAAATTATATATATATATATATAAAATACTGGACAAAAAGCGCACTCCTGGGATTTGTTGCAAAATGTAGAATTTATTCCATATCAAAAATCCATGTTGGAATCAACGTTTTGGCTCAAGTCTGGAGCCTTTATCAAGATTATATATATTTATATTTATATATATAGAAAGGTAATGGCACACACTCATTAGAGCAATGACCTGGGTGCATTTCAGAAATAATTATATATCCATGGAAAATGCTGAAGCACACCAGGAATTTTTTCAAAAAAAAGTTACTTTATTGGATCGACGTTTCGGTCCTCGCAGGGACCTTTATCAAGATTTAAGATTTATTTATATATATATATATATATATATATATATAGAGAGAGAGAGAGAGAGACACTAAAAATATATATATGCACACACTAAAATTATATATATATATATATAGAGAGAGAGAGATACTGAAGCCAAAGAGATGACCACTTTACATTACACAAACTGTACAGTCTAATGACTGCATTTCCAAATCTGATTAAAAATATATATACTTTTGTGGCCTGGAGTTATGCAGATGTAGGCATGACATTACATTAACACTATACAGACAGAGGCACAGACAGATCAGATCTATACTACCATCCTGTATGCTTGTAGGGAAATAAAACCAGTTTTATATACAGATATATGCAAAATGTATTATCTTGTATCACTGGGTGCAATACTTATATTCCTTATATAAATCCTTTTTACAGGACTTTTTCGTACTATTTTGTCTGCCCAGCACCAACATATAATTATTTCAGGACTATCCAGCTGCAGGCCTCAATGGTTTTTAGAAGTCTGGTATCAGATTTATCCTCTGTTATGGACATGTAATCCAGTGAAAATTGCTAAATCCCAAATGACCCCAATAACAGATATATTTAAATCCTGGCCTTTTAAGTATGATGCCTGGAGCAGGACAATACTGAAATATTTAAAATAGAGTGCACATTTGGTTCTTTCTTTAATATATAAAAATAATAATGCATGTGGCATGTACAGCAGGGAATAAAATCACAAACAACACACAAGCACCAATCTTACATAAAATATATATTTTAAATGACACCCCTAGAAGAATATCATAAATAATAATACCATTATTTATAGGAAGATCTGTTTATCAACCTTTAAAAATACTGGCCAGGCCGGTAAAATACTGGTCAGGTGGCAACCCTAGTAGCTACATGAAAATCAAGTTTAAATATGATTCTGTTTTTGGTACTATGTTAAAATAAAATCATACTGTAGTTAAACATTCTGAACCTGAACATAATGAATGTTTTGCTTATAGCCAATTGTCTTATAAATGTAAGAGAAGATTCAGTTTACTTCTACACAGCCTATGTGTGCTCTCCTGCAAGAAGAACTAAGGGTTGTTGCTCCACAATTTTTTTTTACATTTTCCAAATGTAAAAAAATACAATTCCAAGCAATTTTCTAATATACGTATATTCACTGCAGAATTTGCAATGGTTTTAAACTCAATCTAATTGCTATTGAATGTTGTATTTGTCTGTCCCTTTTTATTCTTTAGACAGGGCTGGAACCTAGTGTCCCCAAGGGCCCACGGTTTGTGAGATACTGTGCAGTCTCATCCATAGAGCATGGACATAAAAATGTCATAACTGATATTCACTGGCTTCCAGACTATTATGAGGTAAACATACAAGTCTATTTCGTGCTTCTTGTGTGCTACATTGTTGTAATTCTAATGTATGTGTTTTATAATATAACCTCTATATTCTAATATTACAATAAGTCAGTAATGGTACTGCAATCTACCAGCACTGCTTTATAGTGAGAGAGAGAGAGAGAGTTGTGCTCATAAGTTTACACACCCTGGCAGAATTTATGGTTTCTTAACCATTTTTCAGAGAATATGAATGATACACAATAACTTTTCTTTCATATTACAATAAGTCAGTAATGGTAGTGCAATCTACCAGCACTGCGTTATAGTGACAATGTCTATATATATAGAGAGAGAGAGAGAGTTTTGATCATAAGTTTACACACCCTGGCAGAATTTATGGTTTCTTAACAATTTTTCAGAGAATATGAATGATACACAATAACTTTTCTTTCACTCATGGTTAGTGGTTGGTCGAAGCCATTTATTGTCACACAACTGTGTTTACTATTTTTAAATCATAATCACTACACAAACTCCCCAAATGATCCTGATCAAAAGTTTACATACCCGGGTGATTTGGCCTGATCACATGCACACAACTTGACACAAAAGTGTTAGAATGGCTATTAAAGGTAACCATCTTCACCTGTGATCTGTTTGCTTGTAATTAGTGGGTGTGTATAAAAGGTCAATGACTTTATGGACTCCTGACAGACCCTTGCATCTTTCATCCAGTGCTGCACTGATGTTTTTTGGATTCTAAGTCATGGGGAAAGTTAAAGAATTGTCAAAGGATTTGCAGGAAAAGGTAGTTGAACTCTATAAAACAGGAAAGGGATATAAGAAAATATCAAAGGAATAGAGAATGTCAATCAGCAGTATTCAAACTCTAATAAAGAAGTAGAAAATTAGGGGTTCTGTTGAAACCAAATAAAACTAAAATTTCAGCCACAACTGCCAGAAAAATTGTTTGTATTGCAATGAATAACACACAAATAACTTCAGGTGAAATACAGGACTCTGAAAAAATGTGGTGTAGCTGTTTCAAGATGCACAATAAGGAGGCACTTGAAGAAGGATGGGCTGCATGGTCATGTTGCCAGAAGAAAGCCATTACTACGCAAATGCCACAAAGTATCCTGCTTACAATATGCCAAACAGCACAGAGACAAGCCTCAAACCTTCTGGCACAAAGTTATTTGGAGTGATGAGACTAAAACTGAACTTTTTGGCCACAAACATAAATGCTACATTGGCCTGTGATGAAAGTTACACCACTCCTACTGTGAAACCTGGTGGTGGATCGCACAGGAAATTTGGTCAGAATTGATGGCAAAATGAATGCAGTAAGCTCATGTATGGTCATTTTAAGACCCCAGAAAGTATGCCCTGTCAATTGCACACTAGGCAGCTGCCTGTGCTTCTTGTTTTAAACCTAAAGTGGATATTTCTTCCCCCTTAGAAAGAAAGTTTGTAGTTAGAGTTCAATAAACCTACTGTGTATTTGTGGTGTCATACGTGTAATAAAGGTTTTCAAAATGGAGCCTTTATATGACAGAAGATACAGAATTGTGACACAGATAATACAATTTAGAATTTTTAGTTTTGTTTAATTTTTTATTTTATAATTCTTTTCTTTAATGGAAAACATGATTTTTCACTTTTTCTTTCTAGCTCTCCAATGCTGGAAATCCTTGTGAGAATAAAAGTGGATACTCCATTCAGCTCGTCACATGTTCCCCCGATTGGTGCGTCACTATATCTTAAAAGCAACGACTGATTGCAATCAAAACAATAAACATATATTGAATATATATATTACATATAATATGCACAGGTAAAATTGTTGTACTGTACTAGCCAGTCACAGGGCAAGAAAAATAACAAACAGGTGGTATAAAGGGGTGATGCCTTTATTGACTAATTATCACAAGCTTTCAGAGCATTTTAGTTCCTTTTTCAAGCTGAAAACCTTCTATTTATGCTCGTGCTCACACTCACACACACACACATACATACAGAGGATAGACAGTACATTTTAATATATTGCTTCTTCTTTA
>JAMBMQ010000025.1:98873-112621 GCA_024363595.1 Xenopus borealis | reverse complement strand
TGGTTAGACTTAATAAAAGCAGCTAGGTTTCCTATTATATAAAATTTGTAGTTTTATGAACGTTTTTTTTCATCATTTCATAAAGAGAATTTCGAATTCCAGATCTTATTGCCGGTGTGTTATACGGCATGTTGCATTTTTATGCATGTGGTATGCATTATAAATGCTATTAAAGGAAAACTATACCCTGAAAATGAATGCTTCAGCAATAGATATAGTTATATATATCAAATTAAGTGCCTTACCTACCTACCTGGTATACATATTTAAGTAAATATTGCCCTTTTAAATCTCTTGCCTTAACCACCATTTCGTGATGGTTTGTGTGCTGCCTCAGAGATCACCTGACCAGAAATATTTCCACTTTAACTGTAACAGGAAGAAGTGTGGAAGCAAAAGATATAACTCTGTCATGTGACCTAACTTTATAGTTTGTTTGGTATGTTTGTGTGCATCGTTGAATCATAAGATTCCAGGAGGCTGTCCTTATTTTTTAAAATGGCTATTTTCTATTTTTGATTACCCAATGGCACATGCTACTAAAAAATATCTGTTTATAGAGACTTACATTGTTCGGGGTGGGGTATAGTTTTCCTTCAAAAATGTGTAAGATGGGCCTTTGGGTTGACTTTTTATCTGTTGTTCTTTGTACACTTAGAAATATCACCCTCATGTGGTTTATTTTTTTAACAATAGCGTTTCAGTCATTAAACTACAAGAGGAAGTGTATAGAGTCACATGATCACTTGAAGCATGGCACTGCCTGTTACACAATAGGACAGCAGCTTGGAATCCCTTATATATATATTCTAACCATTCACTTATCCTTTATTTTAGCCAATACGTTGCATTAGTTCTCCACCATATCTTTTATCATTGAAAGGAGAACTGTTACAGTGATTCTTTTTGCATTTAGGCATGGGCAAAAGACTTTTCTAAAAGCCAAATGCTGAGATTGCATGTCTAATGTTTCAGATAGAAAGCCAAAGCTAATCCTGGCACACTCCAGTCATTTCCTGTTTCTATTTCTGCCGTGTTGTTATTTCAGATCTTACATAAACTGTTGGCCACAAATCACAAGCCATTGCAAAGCAGGAAATGAATACCGTGACACTGATATATATAGTATGATCCATTGCTTACACAGATACATCTACATGTTTAGAACAGACTGAAGACTGGTATTCTATACAAGTTGTATATGGTACTGATCATTATGAATCATTTTCAGTATTACATAATGAAGGTCACACTTAGCTAAAAAAAAAGGGGTTGCTACATAGGAACATGCCTTTTTCATGGGTGTTGGAGCCACATAACTAACATGTAGTATGTTTTGGTAGTATTCAGTGCCAGGTACAGAGAGAAAATTAAAAATTAAAAAACAGAGGTAATGGCACCACAAATCATATTTATGATGACAACAGGACTGGACTGAGAATCAAAATTGGCCCTGGCATTTCAGGTACAGAGAGGCCCAATCAGCCCACATAGAGGCCCAAACAGTCCCCACCAGCCCACTAAATACTGACTTTCTATGGCACCTTATAGCAGCCCATCTGGCATTTGCCCTAACCCACAGATTGCCAGTCCGGGCCTGTATGACAATAACTGTGGGTCCTGCACCTCAAGAACATTATATAGTGGGGAAAAATTGCATATGTCTGATAGGGACACTCAGGCAATTCAAAATACCAACAGGCGGGGACCTTATCCACCTTTAAAGGACAAGGAAAGTTAAACTAAACTAGCTAGAAATGTTGTACATTAAGTTTTAGGCTTCTTTACCAGCTCAAGTCAACCAAAGCCCTTTAGCAGTGAAGCTCTGTGTCTCCAAAGATGCCCCAGTAGCTCCCCATCTTCTTTTCTGCCTATTCACTGCATATTTTCTGTGCTGCTGTCACATGTTCTGTGCTGCTTACGGACCAAATCAAAATATACAGTATAAACAGAATATAAATCTCACAGTATAAGGCTGATTAGTAATTCATATGGATAATTCCTACATGGCATCATAATTTAATAATCAACCCGGTAGCATCAGCTTATATGACAGGCCAATAATTAGTGACGACCCCTAAGCTTAGCTTCTCAACAGCTGCTCAGAGCCCACTGAGCATGTGAGTGTCACAGACATTTTGCAAAATGGTGACCTCCATGTGACAAGTTTGAAGTCCTGGATCATTGCTGCTACTGGCAAGCTGAACATTTAGGCTGGTGCAACAAGTTCAGTATATCAAACAAGGCATTTTTAGCCCTATTCATTTTAGGGGTGTAGTTCTACTTTAAATGCTAAAGATGGCACTGAAATCAATTAAATACATTTATTAGTATTAAGAATTCATGTTGTTATACATTAAAAAGCTAGGCTGGCCAATTTTTAATGTACACTTCACAAATAAATACATGAATTTCATATATTAAAAAATATTATCAAAATAAATCAAGGAATTCATAGGTAAAACATAACAATAGTATTTCGCACAGTCGATAAAGTTTTGTAAACTGATTTCCTCCTTGATTAATTTTAATAGTACCTTTTAATATATTTTTAATTTTTTTTTTAATTGGTGAAGTGTAAAAGGTTATGACAGCCAGTTTTTAGTGGAATGTATAATAGCATGACTTCTTAATACTAATAAATGTATTTATTTCATTATTTAGTGGGTACTGGCACTTAAGCACATTATAGATTTGGCCCCCAGTGATACTAATTATACAGAGAGGGTTTATTATATACAATGAGAGGCAGTGGTTAAAGGCAATTGCAATGAGACAGCCACCCAAAGGTATAATAATGTACTGAGTGGTAGTGGGTACCAAACATATTAAATCCTGTAGCTGCTATGGAGCCAATTCATGCCAACATACATGCACTTTTATTATATAAATACCATAATTTTTTTAACCTGAGTGGCAGTATTAGGACTTTGTGCTGTGCCTATGTGTTTTTTTTGTTTTGCAATTATTTCTTCTAGAAAGCTGTTTTTGCTGCATTATTGATGCTGTGCAAAGCATGCTGACTGAGTATACTGTGCATAGAAAACTATGTAGGTTTTAAAGAGGTTTAGCTATCCTTGAGACCCCACTCTGGCTGTTTATAAAGAAAAATTAGATTTGGCTGTATATAACAAGGCAGTTCATGCTGTCACACTGCCAGGAGTTTCTAATACCTTAGAATTTACTTTGGCATCCTTTGTACTTTCCAACAGGAGGCTATGTCCTTGCCACCTGGAATTCTACAGCTTAGTTATAAGCAATTTCTAAATTTAGCTGTGAGCTGGACAGAAAGGCAGCATAGATAGATTAATAAATGGTGGTTGCAACCAAATCCTTCCCTCCCCCAATTATTTCCATGTCACACTCTTTTCTGCTCTCCCTCCCTCTTCCCTCTTTTATGTCTGAATCCAACTTTGCTTGGCTAGTGGTGCCCACAAATATGCCTCTGCAAGTAATACAGAGGCCTCTATTGCTTTCCCACAAAACTGATAGTTGGGAATCATAAAAATAGCATGTACAAACCACAACTATTTTGCAACCACTAAATCATTTCAAGAGGAAAGCAATTCACGCGGTTAGTGGTTAGGCTGTCTTTATTTCGTATTCAGCACAGCCTTCTGCCATAGAACTGAGCTGTATTAAGTACAAAGAATTCCTGCACGCAACAAACAGTCCTGATGAGTGTTCTGTGTCTGTGAAACTGACTGCATACATTTGCTTAGTGCAGAAGTTTATTGTATTTGACTATTGGAATTATTTGTGCTTAAAGGACAGGACCTTCATCAGAAATCTTAGGCCCCATAAAACTTAATGGTTAGGGCCTGCCTTCCAAGGATCAGGCCACCAGTGCACAGCACCTAAAACCATATATCATTCCTACTGAACACCATTCCATTCTTACTTATGTATGTCAGACTCGCCTCATCTCCACCTCTTGTCTTTTGTTCTTTTTTTTCCCACCAATTTCTCCGCTTATGTCTCTTTCTTCACTGCCCCTTTTTCTTTTTCTTCAGCCCACTATTTTATCACCCTTCCAAATTTTTTTGTTATACTTTTTTCCCCCTTCCTTTACTTTTTATACTCTCCCTTCTATTTGCCTAATTTTCTTTCCTCAGTTTTTTCTCCATCTTCCATTCTCCGTTATCTCTTCCCTTCCAACATTCTACTGTTTTGTGCTTCATCTGTCTTACTCATAACTCTCTGTCCACTTTGCATTACATTCTCAATTTTTCCCCCTTTTTATGTCCTCACAGGATGTCACCCTTAGCTGATTTCATTTCAAAGTGACCTTCCCTGTCTATTATTTATCCTACAGTCCACTCCCTCCCTTTCCCTCCTAGTTCTACTTCTCATTTTTGCTCTGCTCTCTCCCTTTTCTGTTTATGCTCTGCCCATTTTACACTTCGTTCTTTAATTTTTTTATTCTTAAAAATCTGTACACATAGCAAGTGTCTGCAGCAACTCCACAATATCCACAACTTCTTGTATTTCCAACTCCACAACATCCTAGTATGTGAAAAACAGTCTGCCTTCAAACAGGAAGTATTATACATTTTAAACTTAGGGAGCATCCAAACGGGACCCTAACTTAAGTCAATAATTGTTCCCACAAGCTGTCCTCATACAAGGCAGCTGAGTGAATAATGCAGTGCACATTGCAAAAACAGAAGTGCAATCATATGTGCAAGTCTCCTCTACCTCCAGATTTGCAAAGAAGGGAACGCATTTCCAAATAAAAACATTGGTGTTAGGAATGTGTCACTCCTTATGGCACCGCAGAGCCTGTTATATGCAGCTGCCCCATGGTCCAGATATGAATAATTTTCCCAGCCCTCTGTCACTGAAAAGCCCAACCTCAGAAAACCACCACTCACAAATCCTGATACTGTCTGCAAGAAAGCTTGGAAACTCCCTCACAGGGATAATTCACCAATGATGAGTACAGTACAACCACTAAGTAATTAGCCCACAGACAGCTATTTATGTCAGTTTTGAATCAATACATGAGTGGTGCTTAGTTTACTATTAAATATATCAATATGTGTGACCATGATCTTTTTTGATTTGGGGCTATCCCATGGAAATTAGGATGACTGAAGTGGGTTTATATCACCTGCCTTTAATATTGTTTTGAGACACAGAGTGAACTTTTTTGTTTTGTTTGTTTAGTTTTTTGGATTTTTACAAATACATTGTTTTGTAAGGAATATTAAAGTCATATAGATGTAAAGTAGAAATCCTGCAGTCATGCATAAAGAATAAGAAGAATAAGAAATTCATGGATTGGTTTCTTTCCTTTTGGTGCAGGTTAACCTAGTATTCTTAGTATACCTAGTATTTGTACACTTTATAATTTGTAAACGTATCTTAGACAAACTGCCCATCCAAGCCAAGGAAGAGAAGGCAGAGGGAGTAGTTGAATACAAGAAACTGAGAGCTTTCTCTGCCAAAAACCCAAAGCTTCTTCATGATATCAATACCAAGTACTTTGTTGGAACTGAGGTAAGTTGATCCTGTCTAGAAAAGGTAATACTAAATGCTGTTGTTTAAATCACTACTGTAAATTTCTTGTTATGTTTACAACAAGATCCTGTATGATGACACTGATTTAAATGATATATGTAGTATATAGAGTCCAGAATTACGATGCATAATTATTGTGAGTGCTAGGGGCTGATTTATCAAAGGTTGAGTGTTAGAGTTTTTTTTACCTCGATTGAACTCAAATGACCTTGCAACTCAAATGTTATCTTATTTCAGAAGTTGAAAATTGTACAAATGTTACCGACAGGAAAACTCAAATCAAATTTGGTTCGAGTTGTTCTTAAAAATAACTGGAATGTCAAGAAGGCTATTAACTTCTTAAAATAGGTCAGTGGACCTCTGCCCATGACTTTCTACATAAACTCGACAGGCTTTAGGTGGTAACATATCGAATTTGAATTACTTCCAGGGTAGCGGGATGATAAAGCTCAGATTTGAATTCAAATTCGGATTTTGAATTGAAGTTGAATTCAAATTTACCATTGTAACCTTAGTTAATCTGCCCCTAAATGATACATAACACTTGTAAAACATACAATAATACTTTCATATTTTGTTTATGATCACTTTATTCCACTGTGTGATTTGCTTTTTATGATTTGGATGAGTGTTGCACACTGGCAAACACCCCATGGTCCACCACCTATTTCAGTAGCTTGTGGCCTTTGAAAGTTACATACAGTGGCCATACACTGAGAGATCCATTCGATTTTTAATCCTGCCCAATTGTCATCTGCCCTACTTTCGGCCGGATATCGATCAGAGCATCCCGTTGCAGGGCCCCATACACAGGCCAATAAGCTGCCGACTTGGTCTGTCTGCTGGTTTTATCGGCTTGTGTATGGCCACCTTTATGCAGATCCTGATGGGCTGGTGCCAAGAGGCCCTGTTCCCAGTCTGTTCCCAATAACGTGGGCAAAGTTTACCCCCTGAGTATCCAATAAGATATTTTCCTTAATCTGACTGCAGTAGGTATGTTATAATCCTTTGGTATCTATACCCGAAAATGGTACAAATGTTCATGCAGTAAGCCATAAAAACCAATAAAATGTTTGCCTTCAACCAGCTGACCCATAAATACTAGGTGCTCATGGGCGTCCACATATAGGCAGGTTCAAGAGTAGGTGTGGTTACAAATGCTCAGACGAAAGGTGCCTTCATTAAGTTAATGAGAGAATAAAGGCACCTTTGCAGCAGACTTCGTCTGAGCATTTGTATCCACACCTACTCTTGAACCTGACTAGATTGGCTTTTGGATGGAAGCAAGGTGTTGGGATACTAAGGAAACTAGTAAGGACTCGTTGTACCGGGAAATCCCTTTGAACGTCCACATATAGGGGCAAGGGGGGGATTGCCCCTCCCCCGGACTTGTTCTTCATAATAAAGGATATTCTCTTGCCATATGTATATATTGTTTTGCCCTTTTTTTTTTTTTTTTTTTTACAAAAAAATTACAATTAAGAACCTGAATAAGCTTATAAAAGGCTTTCATCTTTATGGCCAGCACCCCTTCAAATAAGAGACCATCTGAATGCCTATGCTACCGCTCAGAGCAGCAGTCTGGATTTAGCTCTGCCCTTCCCTCTGTGAGACACTTTCTGCTCCTCAACTTTGTGAGAAATGAGAGAATCAGAGTAAAAAATCTCTTGATGATGCAGCTTCTTCCATAGGGCAGATGAGTGTCAATCTGTTGTGTTGAGCTTAGAGTGTGAATGCCAGTGTATGTGTGTGCCTTTGTGTGTATATGTGTGTAAATGAAAAGTTAGTGTTATAAAAGGGCAACTGTGTTTAAGAAGGTCTTACAAACTATGTGTGTATGTGAATTATAGTGACTATAATGAACCTGTGTATAGCTGTGTAACTACATTCATTATTCAATCTTATAGGTACAGCTTGGCTATGGGTTTTGCTTACAACCATTTGCCACAAACACATTAACACCTACAGTCATTTGCCCTGCTGCTCCATTGTATCCCTTACCTATCCCTGGCCTCACTATATTCACTCTCCTCTTTTACCCTTTCCCTTCTCATTCTGCTTAGTTACCCCCACACTCACCTCTCTAATAATTTTCTGCCTCGCTCTATTCGCTCTCCTCTTTTATTCTTTCCCTTCTCATTCTTCTGAGTTACCCCCACACCCATCTCTCTGTCTCTAATATCACTCTGCCTCGCTCTACTCACTCTCCTCTTTTACCCTTTTCTTTATGCTGAGTTACCCTCACACTCACCTCTCTGTCTCTAATAACTCTCTGCCGCGCTGTATATATCTATATAGATAGAATTATCTATAACAATAAAATATATATTTCTGCACATCGCCCCCCCTCTCCTGCTCCTGTCCAGTACCCACCTCATTGTTTGTTTTTTGGATGACTTTTAACCCTTCTTCAAATCTTTCCCCTAGATTGAAATAGAATGTTTAAACATAGATTCACAGATGCACAGACTCTTCCTGCTGTTGTTACTTTATGTACAGTAGAACCAACATTTTACATTTTTCAGGGGACCAGATAAAATGGTGTAAGGTCAGCGAAATGTATTATGTATTATATATGGGGGAGACCCCAAAAAATGGTATAATATATGGAAAAACTTAAAATGAGGGTATGTAAAATGGAGGCTTCACTGTATGTATGCAGCTGTAACTAGAATGATAGAGGGAATAACTCTACCATCCTCTGGCTAGTAATTTTGTTAAGAAAATAAAAAGGACCAAGTGCTGTCCTGGCAAACAAGGAGTTTGTGTTCGTATTAAAATGGCAATACTGTACATGTGCAACAGTTACTACTCTATATATTTATAGAAAAGCTGTTGTTAGTTTTGTGTGGAAACCAAAATATGGTTACAAATAATTTATGTAATGTTTTCTTCCTTGTCCCCCCACCCTGTACATTTTTCTGCTGACACCCATGTACCATGTAATTAATTAGACTAATTTGCTACTGCAAATTCTATTACATAACCCCATTAGATTGCAGTAAAACTGAGCACACATGGAAATACTTGTCCAATCAACACATGTGCTAATTGGTTGCCTATTAGGGCCCTTACACACGGGCGTTTTTACCTGCGCTCCCCTGCGTTGCGTTTTGCTGCGTTCAGCCGCAGGGGAGCGCAGGTATAGACGCACTCAATTATTTTCATTGGGGCTGTACTCACATAAACGCATGTAGGCGCCGAACGCAGGAAAAATGCAGCATGTTGCGTCTGAACCTGCGTTCGGCGCTTACACGCGTCTCGTGGGTACAACCTTATTGAAAAGAATGAGGTGCGTCTAGACCTGCGCTCCCCTGCGGCTGAACGCAGCCAAACGCAAAGCAAGGGAGCGCAGGTCCAAAACGCCCGTGTGTAAGGGCCCTTAGAGCAGTTTGGCAATACAAATCTGTTTGCTTACCTATCAGAAGTGTGGAGCAGAGCATTTCTTAGAACAGCACATGAATGTTCAAATGATCTAAAGTTGATGATCAGTCAGGTTTTCTGTACTGGCAGTTGCACCAGAGGTTGATTGTCAAATTGATCAATTTATAGGTATAAGAGCCCTTAAATGGTTTGATTTTTGTCTAGATCTGTTTATTTTTATAGTATATATACATGTTATATACAATTCCTATTTTATTCTCTGTTCTACGGTAAGGTGAAGATGTACCCTGTATAGATATGGTTTATATTCTTTTCAGAGACAGAGAAGTATAAGGATATTGCTTATTTTCTGCATATTCTTTCACTGTGTAATATGCATTTATACAAACCATACGACTGGGATTTTACTTACCTCAGCAGATCTTAGCCTTAATATTTTCCTTACAGAACACATACAGTGGAATACAGCTATCTTTTATTAAAGTAAAGCAAATGAAATGAAAGGCATTCTTTAAATAGGCAGTATTTCCATTTCAATACATACTGGAAGACAAAGCACATATTTTGAATCTGTACTCAAAGAGTGAAATGCTGTTAAAGGAAATCACAAATGTTCTTCAGAGAGGTTAGAGGAAATAATAATCAGTGTTTATTATTTTAGGATGGTGAATTGGTATACACTGACTGGAAGATGGAAAAGGATGGTGATACCGGAAGACTGATTAGTAAGTATTGTATTTACTCTGCTACATTTTTATGTTTGCTTCTGCTGCAGAGCTAGCAAGATATGGGAACTGTTATCCAGAATTGTTAGGACTTAACGGATCATTCTGTAATTTGGATCTTCACACCTTTAGTCCACTAGAAAATCATTTAAATATTAACCCCAATAGACTGGTTTTGCTTCCAATATGGATTAATTATATCTTAGTTTGGATCAAGTACAATCTACTGTTTTATTATTACAGATAAAAAGGAAACCTTTTTTTTAAAATATTTGTATAAACAGGAGCTTTCTGGATAACAGATCTCATACCTGCACCAGCAAGTACCCACTTGTCAGCGTCACAAGTGATCTTTCTGTTATTTGGATCTTCTACTATAAAAAAAACATTGCAACATTAAATAAACCCCCATAAGATTGTTTTGCCACAATTATGAATTCATGCAGTTTAGTTACAAGTACTATGTACAAGATACTGTTTTATTATTACAGAGAAAAAGGAAATAATTGCAAAAAAAAAGAGAATTATTTGCTTAAATGCCTTCTTGTAATTGAGAGCTTTCTGAATAAGGGATCCTATACCTGTAATAGGTGCAAATGCAGACCATGTAAGTGCCAACAATTCCTCTTTCTTATATGTTTCTAGGCTCCAAACCTTTGCAAGCAAGTGTTGTGCATGATGGTGTTGTGCACACAGTGCAACGCTCGCCCTTCCTCAAGGACTTCATTCTCACTGTTGGAGGCTGGAACTTTGCTATATGGAGAGAAGGTGTTACTGTACGTGTAGTGTTACAGTAGGAGTATTCCTGTTAAAAGCATTGCCAGACAAAGGGATTTAACTGCCTGCTCTAATCCTAGAAAAGGGCAGCATTGTGCTCTTGTTGTGCATGCAAACATAACAGTTTTCTCAGGACTTAAAATTAGAGGTTTCTACAGGTAGTGATTAAATATACCATGATATCCTTTTATCGGACATTGTTATATAGTAGGCAATTGTCTGAGGACAAAGAGTCATACATGAGTGTGTTTTTATTTAATTGGCATCTTTATGTACAGGACTTAAAGAACACAGTCTAAAAACAGGGGTGTCAGATTCTCTCAAGTTTATTAGTTTCATAAGTCTTTGTCTTAAGGTGCTGGGAGTTGCATTTCACCAACTTTGAGATATGTAACATTTTACACTCCTTCATAATGCCAACCCAGATTTTTAAAAAAAAATGTTTTTCATTAAACAAACATTGACTAAAATATCTGAAACAATTTGATATAATATGGGAAAATTGTCCCACCTTATAGCAGACAAGTTGACATAAACCGACATTCAGCTTAGAATACCCACCGTGAGAGGTTGAGAACCACTGAATCCCATCTTAGATGATTGATGTTCTATTTCATTGTATAGTATCTGTTTCACACGCTGTATGAATAATGATCTAAACTGGACATGCATATGACACCTGGTTGAATCTAAAAAGCTCTATGTACCTTGCAAAATAATCAGTACTATAAACTAGGGATGCACCGAATCCACTATTTTGGATTCGGCCGAACCCCCGAATCCTTCCCGAAAGATTTGGCCGAATACCGAACCGAATCCGAACCCTAATTTGCATATGCAAATTATGGGTGGGAAGGGGAAAACATTTTTTACTTCCTTGTTTTGTGCCAAAAAGCCACGTGATTTAGCTCCCTGGCCCTAATTTGCATATGCAAATTAGGATTCGGATTCGGTTCAGCCAGGCAGAAGGATTCGGCCGAATCCTGCTGAAAAAGGCAGAATCCTGGCCGAATCCCGAACCGAATCCTGGATTCGGTACATCCCTACTATAAACACAATGAGGCTCATTTATTAACGCAGCGCAGCGCTAAAAAGAGCGCAGAGGTCTGATATTTGCCCAGAGCATGCGAGTATTTATTAATGTTGTTTCGCACAACCCTGCTAGATACCTTAAAAAGTGCGATTGTGCGCTGTTGTAGACGCAGACAGTCGAGACGGCGCTGAACTGCGCCTCAGCTATCGCAGTGCTTATAATAAATGTGCGCTCTGGAGGTCCGCAAGGGGAAAGTCTTAGTTGTGCGCATGTATGAACGCACTTATTTGCGCTACTAATCGTGCCTGTTGCGTTCAATATGCCCCATCTGCGTTTATCTTACCGCAAATATTTCTTTGCTTCCAAAGGTTTTTCAGCATCCTGGAACTCTTAAAGGAACCTTGGTCTCTTTTAAAATGTTGGGGGGGGGGTTAAATTTAAAAACCGTCCCCGGTACTTGCAGGTATTTTACTGGCTAGGCCGGTAAAGGCAACCCTATGACAGCAAGTGAGGGAATACAGGCAGAATACTGACAGTCAAAATAAAATTGGCCTTGACATTCAAAACACACATCTGAAAAACAAATATCCCCACCAACAGGCAGCAGACAGTTAATTGCCAGAACCCAATTTAGCAGTATTGCCCTGCACACATAAGTAAAATTGACATTCAATCAACATGAATCGCAAAAATGCGAACAAACTAGCGCAGCTATTTTGAAGAGCGTTACTATTACGCCACCAAGAGGCTGTCGTAAAAATTATGGTGCTGTTGTGTGGGCGCAAATATGCGAATATATAGACGCAACTCAGCGACGGCCGCAGTACAAGCGCATTGTAGCCACGCCCCAGACACGCCCCTCTCAAACACGGCATAGTTTGCGACATAAATGCCCACTCTTTTGCGCAAAGCGCATAAAAAAAGCCATCGCAAAAGTGAAGTGATAACCGCAATAACACGCAAATGTATTTGCGGCTGCGCTTGTGATGGCGCAGTCAGGTTTTGCGTCCAATTATGCGCTGCGCTGCGTTAATAAATGAGCCTCATTGTTGGTATATACAACTGAATGTCATGTTCAATCTTTACAATAAAGGTTATGATGTTAAAAAACAAAATATCTGAAACTGCTAACCCTAGCCATATGAATAGTGATCGTCTCGCACCAAGCTGTGTATTGTCACCTTCCTATGCAAAGTGACATCACTCTTTTGGGTACATTCATTGGTCACAGGCATGCTGGTTCCTTAGTGGATGAAGTCCCCAGATGGGTAACTCTGGGAGAAATGGTTACTCCATTGTTGAAACAGCCCACACGGTTTACAAGGCTAGGTGAAGAGGGATTACACCATGCATATGAATATGGGAAGTTTCTGCATTGCAGTTTTCAAAGTATTTATTTAAAGGGATAGTCATGGGAAAATGTGTTTTTTTTTTCAAAATGTGTCAGCTAATAGTGCTGCTCCAGCAGAATTCTGCACTGAAATCCCTTTCTCAAATTCGCAAACAGATTTTTTTATATTTCATTTTGAAATCTGACATGGGGTTAGACATATTGTCAGTTTCCCAACTGCCCCCAGTTATGTGAAGAATGTCTGATTAACTTCAGTCACTCTTCACTGCTTTACTGCAAGTGGACAAATATAAAACCAGCATATAGTTCCAATCGACATTTATTAGCATTTGGTAAAGTTCTCAATAATGTATTTTTTTATCTCTGTGCAATTCTTGGTGATTCGGTAGAAACTTTGACACAAGTATTTAATTTTCTTTCCTGTCCTTTTTAGAGTGGACCGATTTTTTACTCGTGTTGCTCTCAGAAGCGGCTCACAGCAGCACACTGGTCCCTTTCTAGGACTGGAGTTTTCTTTATTGGAAAAGAAGACGGCAATGTAGACGTGTGGGACGTCCTGGAGAAGACCCACGAGCCATCACAGACTCAGAACATTGCAACAGCTCCAGTCACATACATTAAACCTTGGATTGCCTCTTGTATGTAGATATTGGATCTAAGACACAGGATTTTTTTAGGTTTTGTAAAGAACTCAAAGTCTGTGACATGAAGCCTTAATTAATTATTACATTCTCCTCCTACTTTTCTGGTACCACTGTGCCAGAGCTGCCTATTCTTCTTCCTGGGCTGAGGATGGCAGGTTGCTCTGATAGACAAGTGTACATTTTCCAACCATGTGCAGCATATCAGACTTAGCTAGACTCCCTAACCAAGTATGTAGAAGTACATTCTGAGTCTGCTTTAGACTCACAACAAATCATAACCAAAAGACTGTGGGGTAAAACTAGGGTTGCCA
>JAMBMQ010000025.1:49153-61674 GCA_024363595.1 Xenopus borealis | reverse complement strand
ATCTTCAAGTCTGACCACAGATTCTCAAAAGGATTTAAGTCTGGACTTTGTCTAGGCCATTCAAACACATTTAAATGTTTCCCCATAAACCACTCAAGTTTTGCTTAAGCAGTATGCTTCGAGTCATTGTCCTCCTGGAAAGTGAACCTCTGTCCCAGTCTCAAATCATCAGCAGACTGGCACAGGTTTTGCTCAAGAATATCCCTGTATTTAGCACCATCCATCTTTCCCTCGACTTGGAGCAGTTCCCCAGTCCCTGCTGCTGAAAAACATCCCCACAGCATGATGCTGCCACCACCATGTTTCACTGTGGCAATTATGTTTTTGGGGTGATGGGATGTGTTTGCACCAGACAGTGTTTTCCTTCGTGGCCAAAAAGTAAAATTTTTGTGTCATCTGCACCTTCCTCCATAAATTTTGGGAGTTGCCCACATGTCTTTTGGCAAACTCAAACTCATTCTTATTTTTAACTTTTTAGTAATGGCCACTCTTCCATAAAGCCCAGCTCTATGGAGTGTATAGCTTATGGTGGTCCTATGGAGATCTTCCAGTCTCTGCTGTGGAACTCCAACTCCTTCAGGGTTACCTGTGGTCTCTGTGCTGCTTCTCTGATTAATGCCCTCCTTGCCCGGTCTGTGAGTTTTGGTGGGCGACCCTCTCTTGGCAGGGTTGTTGTGGTACCATGTTCTTTCCATTTGAAGAAGATGAATTTGATGGTGCTCCAGGGATCATCAAAGTTAGATTTTTTTTTTTTTAACCCAACCCTGACTTCTCAACAACTTTGTCCCCGACTTGTTTGCTTAGTGGTGTTGCAGTCTCTGAGGCCTTTCAGAAAAAGTGTATTTATACTGACAGATCATGTGACACAGACTACATACAGGTGGACTTCATTTCACTAATTATGTGACTTTTGAAGGTAACTGGTTGCAGCAGGATTTTTTGGGGGGATCCAAGGTAAAGGGGGTAAATACATATGCATATACATTGTTTTTTATTTCTTTAATTCTTTGTTATATTTTTTTTCTCATTTCACTTCACCAACAGACTATTTTGTGCAGATCCATCACATAAAAGAAGATTAAGAAATATTTAAATTACAGGTGGGAATGTAACAAAATAGGGAAAAAGACAAGGGGGTGAATACTTTTGCAAGGCACTGTATAACACCTCTCAGATAGAACTATGAATGAATTTATTTTAAATCTACACTGCACATAAATAATGCAATTGCATTTCATGAGAAATTACTTAATTTATAATAATTTACGCTCCTAAACAAGCAACGCACAAAGCAAGCTCTTCCTTTCTTCAATCTCTATTAAAAATGACTTTTGCCATGTAAATCCCTTGCTAAAGAAAGAAGCAGGTTCCCAGAATGACCTATGTCTCCTAATCCCTTGTGCAGACCTCTGCTAAATTAGCCCTGTTAGAGGTCATGGATATTTTTTTATGTATTTAAGCTTCTTCGATCCTCGCTGCCAGGTCACTTCTACACTCGCCTCCCCACAACTACTCTGTGCGCCAAATAAATTTAGACAGCAAGCGAAAAGTGGTATCCACTTCATTAATTCCTCATTTTTCGGAGTCAGTGAGCTGTTAAGTGTATGACATGCTTTACTTACAATCAAATTCACATGGATGAAAGCAGACATGATGCAACAGCAGAGCTATGAACCCCACACCAAAAGCGGACTTTGTATTCACCCACTGGAGCATTCCGGAACATGAAATTTAAAGCAAGCTATGAACATATAAACAGCTGGAAGAAAACACTTTGCACATCCACTTAAGTTGAAATGATATCTCTTATTACATTATTTTAAATGCATGGAGGAAATTAACAACAAACAAATTTTAAGCTAGTCGTTAGTCGTCTGTAGCTCATGAATCTCAATAGCAGGTGATCTATAAAGAAAAACCCCCACAAAAGCATTGATGCGGAACAATAAGAAAAATGTTGCAATGACAAAGATGGTGTTAGATCCATGGCTGTAAGGAAGGAAATTTATTGGGAAAAATCAACCCAGAGATGGGAAGTAATATTGTCATATTGCTAAAAAGGAATGCTCAATTATTACCTTAAAATAAATTTTTAGTATTATATAGGCAACACTTCTTTATTTTTGGCACTTTTTTCGGCAACCTTTAAGAACATGGACTTTTTATTGCTAAGGCTTCGTGTCACTAGACACGAAGTGTCTATAGAACAAGTGGTTCTATTTGTAAAGCAAATAGAAATTAGGGATGCACCGAATCCACTATTTGGGATTCGCCGGAACCCCCAAATCCTTAGTGAAAGATTTGGAACCAAATCCGAATCCTAATTTGCAAATAAGGGGCGGGAAAGGAAAAAGTGGAAAAATCCTTCTTTTCTAACCTTTCCCTGACATCCCCTAATTTACATATGCAAATTAGGATTATCTTGAATCCGAATCCTGCTGAAAAAGGCCAAATCCTGGCCGAATACCGAAACGAATCCTGGATTCGGTGCATCCCTAATAGAAATAAACTACTGAAACTACCAGCGATACAGTAGGTATGTGCTTAACCAACAACCGAGTGCTCAATAGCCTAAGCAACAAAAGCCTTCGGGCATTAATGAATGGAAACAGTGAAGGAAAAGAAGGACAAAGTATTGTAAAAAGCAGAACAATGATGAAATCATAGCTTTCATCGGGTTTACCTCCTAGCAAGACTCATACAGTTGAACACCCATTTTATGTTTTTCAAGGGACCAGGGGAAAAAAAATTTTAAATGTGGGGAAATTGATGTATAGCATATAGGTGGGACCACAAAAAAAAAAAAATCAGAGGACATAAAATTGAGGTTTAATTGTATTAGAAAGAAATTATACATTTCAGGAAAGCGTTATAGTACATTTAGCTAGTTGGGATAGTTGCGGCAATTACCTGTTATAACATTGATATCTGGATACTGGGACTCACACAGGCCAACAGATTTGCTGTCTCTTTCAAAAGCCTCCCGAAGTTCTTTCTTCACAGCAGCAGAACCACACAAACGATACAATCCCACAACCTGCAATGCAGAGGAAGTAGGGTAGAATGCTATTATAGCACAATATCAAATAAACAACCTTTCTGATTTTCCAAAAGAATATGCACTAAAATTATATGTATTGTACATGAATACAAAAGCAACAGACACAATTGTATATGTGAGAATTCTTAACCAGTGGCCCAGTGGCCAAATGCAGCCTCAGGCCACCAGGTATTTTGATCAAATTGTACTTCAATCTGTTTTGTCTAGAGACAGAACATATTTAGGTGAAGAAAACATAAAAATGTAAATTTTCTTGCTGAATTCTGCCCAGTTGCATCTGCGAGTGCACAGTGATGCTGGGGCAGAAGAAGTGTATCTGCTTTTTCTCTCCCACTGCAGAAACACTGGTGGCAAATGTGCCTGATGGGTCTAAAGCTGGCCATAGACGTGCAGATATAGCCTATGTCGGATGTTTGTGCACTGCAATCTCCCGACCTACCACTAACCATTAAGATTAAATAAAGGAGTAAAAAGAACAAATCATATGATGTTCTAGCCATGAATTGACGGCTATCGTGCAAAACTTATGTCCAACAAATAGCAGTCACCCATTGATATTGTCAGATAGGCAATACAAGCAGACATAGTATTGTTAGCCAATAGAAATCTTCTAATCTGTCCAACTGACTAAACGACTGACCGCCGTGACACGAAACATGGCAGGACGATCTACACATGGCTTTTGTGCCTACAGTTTTGGCCTGGTTGTAGCATATGATGAAAGTTTCTTTCCACCATTTACTCGTTAGACATGAAATATCCCTATCTGAAATAAAATGTTGTTCTCATTACACTTCTGTAAACATCCTGTCCCTGTGATTTTTCTTACTTTATCCCCAGCAGCACCATAGCTAAACCATACTTGGCTACAACACACAAACTAAAACTGAATAAAAACACAGGTTTGAAACAGTGCAGATGTTTATATGGACTTTGAACCCACAGAGCTCTCAATCACATATCAAGAGAAAGACACACGTGCCATCTGGTAACTAAGGAACACATGCCAAAAGGTTCAGAATCAAACAAACGGACATCTGTTTTCAAGATGTGCAAATATTTGCATACAAAGTCACTGTTGGTCATTTACCATCACACCTGGCATGTGTTAAATGAAGAATCATAATTAATAACATGCAGAAAACAACACAGGCCCTTGTCTGCAGTGTGCGTTAAACAGGAAGGCAAATAAGCCATGGCATTGTGATCACTCATTTTCATTTTAGATGGATCACAATGTTCAAATAAACTAATCCGAGTGCCTCACTTGAACAAGTATATGGCTCTGGTTTGCCTAGCTGCACATGTGCCCAGTGTTTATAAATGAGCCCCATGCAAATTGACTTTGAAGAGGAGGTAGAAAGCTACACAGTGTTTTCAGTTTATGAAACATAATTTGTCATTTAAAGGAAAACTATACCCCTCAAACATTGTAGGTCTCTATAAAAAGATATTGCATAAAACAACTCATGTAAAACCCTGATTCATGTAAATAAAGCATTTTCATAATAATATACTTTTTTTGTAGTGTGTGCCATTGGATAATCATAAATAGAAAACTGCCACTTTAAAAAATAAGCGCAGCACCTAGGGTTGCCACCTTACCAGTATTTTTACCAGCCTGGCCGTTAATGTTATTAATAGGGAAAAAAGATAAATATTTAGGAAGGCTGGTATTTTTTCCGGGAAAAGGTGGCAACCCTAGCAGCACCCTATCCTATGATTCATGGTGCACACAAATAAACTAAAACTATACTGGTCACATGAGCCAATTAACATACAGAGTTGTGTCTTTTGCTCCCACGCCTTTTCCCGTTACAGATAGAGTTGGAATATTTCTGGTCAGGTGATCTCTGAGGCAGCACACAGACCATCACGAAATGGTGGTTCAAGAGATGTAAAAGGGCAGTATTTACGGATATCTATTTTCCAGTTTAATAAGATTCTTTAGTATGCTACTTCTTTTATATGAAATTATCTGTTGCTCAAGTATTCATTTTGGGGGTATAGTTTTCCTTTAAATATATCACATGCATTTAAAGGGTAGCCAATCCCTCTTTGAAATACGTTCAACAGAGCCAAATCTCATTTATAAGCAGCAGCATTGTCACTAAGCAGCTTTACCTTAGTGGATGATATCACTGCCTGCCACCTCTTATCCCACCCCCTTTAAATGTTTTTGTCTTGGTGCATGTGTTTTGGTGACAGCAGGAGTTTTATAATTTTGCATATACAGGTATGGGGCCTGTTATTCAGAATGCTCGGGACCTGGGTTATTTTGGATAATGGATCTTTCTGTAATTTGAATCTTCATACCTTATGTCAACTAAAAAATCATATAAACAATAAGTAGATCCAATAGGCTAGTTTTGCTTCCAATAAAGATTAATTATATCTTAGTTTGGATCAAATACCATGTACTGTTTTATTATTACAGAGAAAAAAAAAGAAATATTTTGCTAAAATTTGGTTTATTTAGATAAAATTGAGTCTATGTGAGACAGTCATTCTGTAATTTGGAGCATTCTGGATAATGGGTTTCTGCATAATGGAACCCATACTGTATCAGTTTCTGATAACATACAGGCCATCTTCAATAATTAGCCCATCTGCAGTTACTATTATCCAAATTGAGGCTTTCTAGGTCTGTGAAGCTAGATTGTTTTTAACCCCATGCATTTGGGAAAACTCGATGGTACATGCCCAGCAGATCCAGAAGAGCCAGAGCCAGAGCTAAGGGAACCCAAGATTGCCAAAGAGTCATAGAATACAGGGAACTGTAAGTAAAAACAATGAGCATGTGCATTTAAAAATTTGTTAACAATAGTAAGACACAGCAAGAGAACATACATTACCTGGCATCCTCTCTGTTCAATCTCTTTAATGCACTTGTCCATCAGCAGCGGTACCATCAGCCCAGCATTTTCTTTTTCAACAACTTTTCTAGCCTCAACACCAAACACAATAGGCTCCCGATCCACTCCTGGGCGGTCCAAGGAATTCTCCCATTGTTCCATCAAATTCAGCTTCACATAGATGAGCCCTCTGGGCTCCAGTTTAACAGCTAGCTGATGTGTCTTTGTCACTCTAAAAAGTGCAGGGAGCACAACAGTTCCGTGGCAGCAAACTCTGTTTTTACGGGGAGCTGGATCCCAACTAAACACGACTAGCTTCAAGTGCTGTGCATTTTCAAGTTCAATGTTAAACGTGTGATCCATATCTAAGAAAGCAGTTCGGCATGTAAGAAGAGCAGTTCTTGCTTTATTTACTGAATCAACCTGGATTGCACAAAATACATCTTTTGAGTCTATTTTTGGAGGTTTCAAATCCTCTGCTCCATAAAAATGAAGACTCATGAGTCCTGATATATACTGAAAACACTTGGGTTGATCTGAAAAGCTATAATGCCGAAATGCATCAATGTCTATGTCGGGTTTTGTGTTACTGCCTGCAAGTGCTTCTTTTCCCTTTGTGGCCCTATTGTCTGTTCCATGTTTACCTGACTTTGCTATGAGCTCAGGGGAGTCACCATCGCTGAGGTATCCCCCTTTGCTTGAAGATGTTGAGCTCCCAGAGCTTTTCTTCTTAAAGCTTTGCTGGGAGGACACACTGCTATCGAGGTGGTATCGGCTAATGACATTCCTACTGGCAGCAGCTGCTGCATTTCCCGAGGAAGATAAGGATGCTGTACGGCTTAGATCTTGGCAGTTACTTTTAGACGCAGAAGGGGCATGGTCTGCACTCGATGTCCCTTTGATGCTCCGCTTTCTGCTGAGTTCTGGTAGCTTCTTCATCTTCATGGATAGCTTCCGGACAGTCCTTGGGGATTTAATTTTATCGGGAAAAGACCAATTAATACTTCCTCCCTTCTTGGCAGGATTTGGACTAGATGGAGGAGAAAATTCTGCTGCTGTAGAAGAAATGGCCTTGATGGGGCTCTGGACACCAGTACCTTAAAAAAAAAAAAAAAAAAATACACCATTTATATAAAGGGGTAAAAATACATATCTTCTTTAACCCATTTACAGACAAGGAGTATCTAAAGTTAATGTATGTATGATAGGATGTTTCCATGTGACCATGGTTAAATGGACTCTTGTATGGGAAATAATATCATGTAATGCATTAGCAGTATTATATTATAACTGCTTGCAATAAGAAGTACATAGCAACCCATGATTAGAGCCAGGCAGCATAGAACTGCCTAAACTGTCAGCTACCTGCAAAACATGAATGATTCTGAAACAAAGTAAAGGGAATATTCAGAGAAAATGGTAGGTACGAAAATATACACGACACTAATGATATTTTAAGTGTAAAGGGAGCTTGTTCACTTAGATATTCATTTTCTAAATCCAATCTAAATAACAAATGCTCTGTAATGACATTTATTATTATTCATACTTTTTATCACTCATCTTTCTATTCAGGCCCTCTCCGCTTAATATTACAGTCTCTTATGGAAAATCAATGCATGGTTGCTAGGGTAACTTGGAGACCAACAACCTGATTGGTGAAATTGCAAATGGGAGCGCTAATTAATAAAAGGTAAAAACACAAATAATACAAAAGCAATTTTGTCTCAGAATTCTACTCTACATCTACATCATTTTAATAAGTTAAATTAAAGGTGAACCACCCCCTTTAAAAAAAAAGACGACTAATTGAAAAGTTGTAAAGAATAGAGGTTTTAGAACTAATGTTACCTGAAGTAACCCTTTCAATTAATCCTGTTGCCAACTGCACCTGTCTGTTATCTGGGCAATGGGCGCTCCAGTTTTCTCCCCATACCATTTTAACTGAGCACATCACCTGGCTCGGCTGCGCTCCACAACCCCCTCCCTCCACATTGAATGCATAAAATACATTTTAATACAGTTGCCAGGATTGTGTGCTGTGTTCGCTAAAGTATACAGTCCTATTGGCATCAGTAAAAACTAGCATTTTATTTTTAGTATTTTGAGGGTTGGGAGGCATGTATTTATTTATTTTTCTTCCCCAATCTGCCCATTTTATTCCCAGTGTTTTTTGTTTTTTTTGGGGTAGAATACTGAACTCAGAGAAACATTCTCATAGAGGATGTAATCTCAGAGTATATCCCCTTCTCACCCTTTGCAAAAAGTTAAATCAGATTATAGTATAACAAACGTTGCATCTTACTATTACAACTTCTGAGAAATAAGACAAAATGATACATTAGGAAAACACAAACAGAAGCATATGGATGTCCAAGCACGAATCAGTCATTTTAACTACTCTTTGTAGTTCAGTTTTGTATCCCCATAAGTCAGACAATTCAGAAAAACAGCCATTAGAACTTTGACCCCAGTTCATTAGGTGGGGGCTCGTCATTAGAACTGCATTGCTCTTTCCCTTTGCCCAATCTTGCTTAGCACTGCCACTATAATTGGCTGTTCAGTTCTCAATGTGTTCCTATTTTACATACTAGACAGCTAAAAAACAGGCTCATCACTTGGCTGATTCCTATATGTACAGGCCATTTGGTTGTTTCCAATTCTGCCTAACAAGGTAATGGCAAAACTGCAACTTGAAAGTATTGCCAGACTATAAAGACCTATCTGCCTTTCACAAGCAAACTTTGGGCAACTTCGTAAATCGAAGGCCCGCAAGTGCATTAGTGTAGGGGATTCTTCATTATAGCAGACGGAAGGCAGGGGAAAGGCAGGTTGGGGAGATTGTCTACTAAACCTTCCCGAATCTGCCTCTACCCTTAACAGCACTTTATATTCCAGCTGATTACATTGACAAGTCTATTAATTTCTGGAAGATGTTGCTTCAACAGAGATTCGTAAAGGGTGGTCACACACCTGGCTATTCGGGTGCGACAAATCTCATCTTCGGCGACTAATCTTCCTGAAATGACTTCCTGCCAGCTAGAATGGGAATCACCGGTGGGATGGTACTTGAATCGCTTCGACTTTCCAAAGCTGCCCGAAGTTTCCTCGTGAGTCGACTTTGGAAAACGAAGTGATTCACATTCTAGCCAGCAGGAAGGCATTTGGGGAGATTAGTCGCCCAAAGAAGATGAGATTTGTCACTGCGCAACTAATCTCCTGGTGTGCCACTGCCCTTGAAGGAGAAGAAAGTAATTTATACTTGGGGGTGCCAAAAGTTAGGCACCTCCAAGTGGTTGTATTCACTTAACAGGCCGGTGCTCCTATCAACAGTAGAGCTACACTCTGCGACCTACCATATGCCAGTGAGCTACACTCTGCGATCGTCTACTTTGCTTTTCAAATTTCCCGGGGCAGAAGCATGCACAGTAGAGCAAAATCTCTAGCGTTTTCAAAAGGTTCAGCTTTTCACTTTACCGCTTATGTGCAGCTGCAAGCTGAAGGAAGAAGCAGGAAGAGGATCACTATGTGGAACTTGCTGGAAGAACCCGGGGCCGGTGCAGTTTTATATTATGCATTATAGGAGCACCGGCCTGGAGTGTCAGATAAGTAAATACAACCACTTGGGGGTAGCTAAGTTTTGTATAAATTACTTTCATTCTCCTGTAAGGAAACTATTGGCTTCTTCAGGATCACTGTATGTAGATTCTAGTTGTCTAAATGAAGTGTACCCAAGCTATATGATCCCTGCGGAGATGAAAACCCTCAAAAGTCTGTGGATATGCAAACATTATGGTTGTGAGCCAAAAGATTGGCATCTTCGTTTTAGTGGTTGATATAAAGAACCACATTAAATTGCCTATTACTACTGCAATTGTGAATTTCCTACAGCAAAACATGAAATAATTTACTACATATTTTAGTGACTGACTTATGTTGAAAGAGAGATAACACTGCAATAGCAAACATCTTCATTCCATTTCTAACTGATAACTGCTTCTGTAGACACCACAGGCACAGACATGCAAGTCTGTCTCTAAGAAAAGGAAAAAAAAAAAAACACACACCATTACTTCTCCAGCTTCACGTATCCTACAGTTTTTGTCTTGTACTGAAAGTATCCACAAAAGCTACTGCTAAGTAAAGATGAAAATGCAGATAATCCTTTACGTTCTTGTTTTTATAACACACTCTCTGCAGTCACCTGAGAAGTACTCGGCAGACTGACTGAATGTTTCAGAGATTTTATCTTACTGCACAGTCAAGCTATTCTGAAAACCTTTACTTTCCAATATATGACATTAACTCTTACCACTCCATGTTTTTCATTGTACCAAGCCCCTTATCTGAGCCTCTGTACAAATTATTTTGTTCCTCTCACTCCTCGATACAAAAACACAAAAAGATGAATTCTGCAAACAACAATATATTTATGGAGATCTAGAAAGATGCTACTTTAATGGCAGATGCAAAATGTGTCCTGAAACAAGAATTGCTCAAAATGTCTCCAACTGAATATTGTTAAACAACACATGGAAAAAAAATACATAAAAAAAAAAATGACCTCCAAATTTACAGTAAAACAATGTGACAGTTTGCACCACTTTTAGTTCCAGTTCGTTCATATCTGAAGGACACCTTCTCTCAACTGCAGCTCACAAATACATTTATATCTGGCCACTTCAGAGCAGTCAAGCACTGTCCTGCTGGAAGACCCATGATCTTCAACAGACACCAGCTTTCCGACACTGGGTGTTCTCGTTTTTTGTCTGTGCCCATGACATTCTCTTAGGAGAACGATCGTTTGTATCCCACTAACCGCACGAGATTGGTCGGACTTCCCTTACATCGGTCGTTCGGCAGGGAACGATCGTTGCGTCTATGGGGAGCTTTAGGAGGATCTTGGCCAGTTTATGTTAGTTTTGGCAAATCCAGTCTGGTTTTCTTATGTTTCTCAATGTGGTATTTTTTGGTCTCCTACAATAGAGCCCACTTTCATTGAGTTGGTAATGGATGCAGTGAGTCGACAACATTGTGTCTGAAGGTCATCATGAATCTGTCTGTCTGGAGTTCTTTCATCACAATTCAAACAATCCTTCATTGCAATCTTTGCTCATGGGTGACCAGCAACAGTGCCTTGCTACCTGTGGTAAATCTTTTCTGGCACGGGCGTCAAAAGTCACAAAAAATACCACTGTATGGCAGTCAATGTGAATATTAGTGTATAATCACAAAATCCTGCCAAATTACCTAAAACCTAAATTTCAGCAGGATTATGCTAATAAAATGTTTTACCAGTGGGAATTCACTTTGATTTTAATCCAAATGTATTTGATATTTTGTTGCCCATGCTGGAGAAGACTTTGCCAAAAGTGACAAAATGTCCATCACATCAGGCTTAAGCTGGCCATAGATGTGCAGATTTACCTTCAAATCAGACGAACAATCATTCGGTGCCAACTACCGACCTGCCACTGGCTATTCGGATCAAGTAAAGTAGTAAAAGAACAGATCGGATGATGCTCTGCCCCTGACAGCAACTGTATGAAAGTTATGTCCGACAAAACCTGCCACTGATATCGTCAGATTGGCAATACATGCAGAGATATTATTGGTAGCCGACAGAAATTCTCTAACCTGTCCGTTTGTCTAAACAACTAATCGGCATGGCACTAAAAAGGTTGGGACACTCCGCACACAGCCCGACAATCATACAAAATGGAGATTCATATGATCAAATGTTTGCATCTATGGCCATCTTTACTGCCTTAGCTTTCCATAACCTGGCCTAACATCTGCATTCAAGGTGCTAGAGTCAACAACCTCATCATAAACAGGTCAGTTTATAACATTAATATTTTATACTGCAATTATATTGCCTTGTTTTGTTGCTTGGCAACTGGCTAACAGTTTAATGTGCCAGTGGCACCTATACCTGAAAGGGATTATGAGAGCTAACAAGATGCAATTAAAACTATGATGCAATTAAAACTATGATGCAATTAAAACTATGATGCAATTCTGGTTAAATGTTTGTCTGTATATGCTGCTATGTCCTGTATTTGTATCCCCTGTAAAGTGCTTTGGAAGACAAAGGTGCTATATAAGTAATAATAATGATGGAAATGTTACCCTGGCAAATACTGCTTTGTTGTAGGCTATTTTGATAAAATATAGCTTCCACAGTAATGATGTGCAGGTAGGCGGAACTCTGTCAATTCCAGCGCGCGGAAGCCGGAAGTGTTAGGTTGAGCAGGAAGTGGGGAGAGCAGGAGTAGAGCTAGACCCGGACCCGGCCTTGCCCCGAAGATTTTGTGCAGGGGTTGGTTTGGTAGGGGTGTGGGCCACCTTTGCATTGCAAATTACATATAAACCATTGTGGTTTTCATAGTTTATTTACAAGTGAAAATAACTTCTCTTCAAATTATCATTAACGTGTATCTGCACTGTATGCAAAATATATTTTAACTGCAGCTAGGGTTGCCACCTGGCCAGTATTTTAGCATTTTACTGGCCTGGCCAGTATTTTGAACAATCAGATAAATGTAAATAACATTTTGATGTAATGGCATAATAGATCCTTTAAAAATAAAAAAAAAAAAAAA
>JAMBMQ010000025.1:25206-38098 GCA_024363595.1 Xenopus borealis | reverse complement strand
GGGGGGGGAGATGGATTTTGCGCAGGGATGCTAGACTTCTCCTTTAACAAAGGAAGACTATAACACTACTTACTAGTCTAAAGGTACTCCCACATATGGTGATCTACCAGTTTTTCTCCAGGATGTCTCATGAGGAAAAACCTGAAGAATTTCACAGATTACATCCCTTAAAAATCCAACAGCATTGCTCATGAGTATGGCAAACAGGTGTAATTGCTACCTAAATTACTCCCGTGCACATGTTGAATAACAGTTGCACCTGTTTGGCATATGCATGGTTAACTGCTATTGCTTATAATGTGAAGCCATCTGCAACCATGCTCCTTTTCTCAGAAACATTTTGTTATAAAGTTGCAGACCATAGTAAAACACCCACAGAATTAACTTAACTGGAAAGCATTGCAGTATCACACTACACAATTTTAAAAAACAAATTAAGTAATGGTATACAGAAGAAAATACAGAAGCTGAGAGACTGTATCCAAAATTAGTACAATAGCTACAACTCGGTTATCGTTTAGCAGTATAGCACAGACATTTTCTACTGCGCTTTGCAGTGTTCCTATTTTTTGTATGCCTATTTTATCAGGAGCCAACGAACATTCCTGAATGTTTTTGGCGTGTGGGAGGAAACCAGGATACACACAGCAAAAACACAATTGGGAAGAATGTACAAACTCCTTGCTAATAGTGTCTGCATGTACCACTGTGCTGTCTCTTTGCATTAGTTACAGATATGAGACCTGTTATCCAGAATGCTCGGAACCAGCTGTTTTCTGGATAAGGGATCTTCTGTCATACCTCAAGTCTACTAGAAAATCAAGTAAACATTACGGAGGTTATATACTGAAATCCGAATGTATTGCACATTTCATTTAAGAAAAAAAAAACACAACCAAACTCCCATGCCCGATTTTAGCTTATCAATAAAAAAACTAAATTTAATCGGATTGCGGAAAAACGCAATAAAACTGAGGGGAAACCCTAAAAACTAATTTTTCCCCATTAATTGCTTGAATTCTTCAGGCTTTTGCCTGAAAACAATGAAAAAAAAGCAGATTTACAGGCTAAACCCAGCGTAGACCATGACAACTTCAAATTGATATAGGCACCTCTTCCATTGACTTATACAGGACCTTGACAGGGCTGAGATGGCAGATTTGGGGATTTGTGCTTTTTGCTGCATCGGGGTATAAAAAATCTCAAAAAAACAAATTTCTAGTGAACAAAATTTTTTTTTTTTTTTTTTTTTTTTTAAAACCCCCAAAGCAAACCCAATAGTCTGGTTTCGTTTCCAATAAGTATTAATTATATCTTAGTTTGGATTTTCGGTATTATTATTACAGAGAAATCATTTTTAAACATATAGATTATTTGGATATAATGGAGTCTATGGGAGGGACCTTTCCTTCAGAGCTTTCTGGATAAAGGGTTTCCAGATAACAGATCCCATGCCTGTATTTGTTTTTAATTCAGCTGAACAACTATACAATAAAGATGGGTAGTCTAAATAATAGTAGGAAAACAACTGATTTTATGCTCGAGCTCTACTTCAGAAAAGCTGCGGAATGCATAAAGTCTTTACAGAGGTCAATTATAACCAAGCTGCAAGGTAAAAATCCTCTGCTTTAAGTAAACAAAAAATATTTTTTTTCCCCTCAGACTCTTGCTGTGACAGCCTTTCCCTATAATGTTGTCATTAAGCAAGTGATAGGCTGGCAGTGCGTAGCAGTCACCCCAAAACAAAGCAAGGATTATGTAGCAGCGAGCTCAGCACTAATGAAAGCAATGGGTCACTATTCCATACACAGCACAGTCCTTGAGCAAAGTGCTAGTATTCATGGCTAGCTTTACATTCTTCAGGAAGCAGAATTGTGCCAGATTTTAATTTGGCCAGACAAGATATTTGAAGTCCTAACAGAAAGTCTTTTGACACAGCAGTGGGTATGATACTGCAGGCACGTTTACACTTGCACTGCATTCCAAGAAAACTGATGCACACAACTGGAGCAAACAAAGTCGTTGCCTCACTATCTGCACTTTTCGTTCATGATTAACTAGGAGGTTACCCGATACGATGTATTAATAAAAGTAGAAAAACATCTCAGGTCTCTAGACGCCAGGCTTATTTCTACATAAAACACATCCCAAAGCAGGTAAAACACTGATTTTCAAGAAGGCAACTCCTGATCTTCACGCCCCACAAATATGTGGCACAAGTTGAAATAAATAGATGGATACAGAAAATGATGTAAAGGAAGAACTCATTTAATAGCGAATCTAGCTAGCTCAGTTGCGCCTCAAAAACAGAGTACAGTAAGTGAAACAGAGAATAGGAGTCAGTAACTTTCTGTTCCTGGAGTACCATGGCATTTCAATATGGTACAGGTATGGGACCCTTTATCCGGAAACCCATTATCCAGAAAGTTCCGAATTACGGAAAGGTTGTCTCCCATAGACTCCATTATAATCAACTAATCCAAATCTTTAAAAATTATTTCCTTTGTCTCTGTTATAATAAAACAATACTTTGTACTTTATTCAAACTAAGGGGCATGTTTACTAAGATTGGAGATAAATATTTGGAGAGATTTCTGGAGATGTTGCCCATAGCAACCAATCAGCAATTAGATTTACACAGCCACCTATAAATTAGCAAAGATCTGATTGGTTGCTACGGGCAACATCTCCAGAAATTTCTCCAGATATTTATCTCCTAAGACATAATTCATCCTTATTAGAAGCAAAACCAGCCGGCTGGGGTTGTTTAATGTCTAAATGATTTTCTTAGTAGAATCAGGGTAGAACTACACAGACTGTTTCTGCGTGATCGGACGTGCTGCGACAAAACGCATCTTCAATTCGGATGCAACGGAAATAAAGTAAGAGATTCAAATATTGGAAGCTGTTACAGCGTGCATCCAACACAAGACTGTTGGATGCAAACACTGCATGCGGTGTCTCCATCAGACAGTTGTGACGATGAACGCTGCAACTTCATCCATTTGTATTTCTTACCTTATTTTGGTTGTATCCAATTTGACACTGGCGTTTTGTCGCAGCGCATTAAAAAGTCTGTATAGTTCTATCATTAAAGGGGTTGTTCACCTTTGAGTTAACTTTTAGTATGACGTAGAGACTGATATTCTGAGACAATTTGCAATTGGTTTTCATTTTTTATTATTTGTGGTTTTATAGTTATTTAGCTTTTTAATCAGCAGTTCTCTAGTTTGCAGTGTCAGCAATTTGGTTTCTAGGGAACAAATTACCCTAGCAACCCTGCACTGATTTGAATAAGAGCCTGGAATATGAATAGGAGATGGACTGAATAGAATGATAAGTAATAAAAAGTGACAATAACAATACATTTGTAACCTTAAAAAGCATTTGTTTTTAGATGGTGTCAGTGACCCCCATTTGAAAGATGCAAAGAAACAGAAGAAAATTGCAAATCATTAAAGAACTATGAAAAATAAATAATGAAGACCAATTGAAAAGTTTCTTAGAATTGTCTCTTCTACAATATACTAAAAGTTAAATTGAAGGTGAACCACCCTACAATATTTAAATTACAGAAAGATCAGTTATTCAGAAAACTCCAGGTACCGAGCATTCAGGATAACACGTCCCATATCTGTACAAGGACTGAAGCCTGTACTCTGGAAAAGCATGAGATATAATAGAAGAACTTTTCTTGAGTTGTAACTGGGCTAGAATTACAAGAAAGCAGACTGGCCCATATATGGCAAATAAAATGCAAAGAGAAAATTACAAAAATCAAAAATTTCCACTGCTGATCTTCCTGTAATTGAGAGCTTTCTATATAACAAGTTTCCAGATAGGGGATCCCATCCATACCTGTATGGGGATAAAGGTTTCTAATTTGCAGAGACAGTGGCTGGTATTATTCTTTTTTTTTTCCTGGGAATTTTAGTCTTTGAAAATGTCACCAGATTTTCAAAAGGGTCCATTACAAAAGTAATTAATTGATCGTATGACAGGAAATCTGTTCCCATTGCCTGTTCTCAATCTATAATCTACTGTTACAGAAACGGGTATCTCATTACACCATAGTGTTGCGCTAACAATACAATATTTAGTAGGTGAGACAATGACATAATATACCTGCAGTCAAATGTCATCACATTTATGCAACAAAAAATCAAAAAAAATGTAAAAACACTACAAAATAGTGCCACCTTAAAGCAAGAAGTTTAGTTTAGTTTTTCTTAAAACAAAAAACAAAATATCAGCTAATAAGATGTTCATCTTATTAGATGTTGTGGAATTAAAAAATTCACCATACTATAATTGGGGTTTCTGATCCCCAATTTATGCTGACCACTAATTAATAATTGTCCGGCCGGCCTACCATTAATATATACCTTATCAGTTAAAACAATAAATAGCTGTACATCATATACTAAAAACCATTAAAAATAGCAATCAAGGAGGAATTCATAATTCGTATATTAGCTGTATATTGTGCGGGATAGTATTGTTTTACAGTTTTTTTTTTTTCTTCACAGAAATGGACTATCCAAAATAACCTGACCCACAAAATCATGCACATAATCCAAAGGTACAGCAAGAAATCACATCTGGATTCATAAATGTCCCCACCTGCCTTTCTGTATGAATAGCTTACATCCTTTAATACAAAAAAGAAAATTGTGCCTCTTTACATTCCCATGAACAGATTCTCTATTCTCTAGCTGCACTATGAACTATCATGAAGTATATTTCAACAGCACTCTTTTCCCTTCCCATACATAATTTTCTTTTTTCTGCCTTCTTCATTTGACACTTGATGTGATGAAGTGGTATTTTAATAAAATAAATAATTCATATTACACTATGTGCTAACAGATCAAGTAGAGACTGAGCATTGATATGCAAACAAATGGAAACGCAAGATGTAAGATACACCACAGTACTGAATTGTAAAACCAATGTCGTGTCACATGCTACATCTGTACTTTACTATTTTGAAGATAGCTTCAAAAACGTTTAAACAAAAAAAAAAAAACAGGTCTTTAAACAGTCATATCTGATTTAGTAGGCAAATGAATATACAATATGTATGGCACAATGAGCATTCTGACCAGAAACCAATAACAGCCATGTGGCCAGATAGGTCTGTTAACACCTGTCATAGAAAAGCAAGACAAAAGCTCTCCCTATGGCACATAATGGGGGGTGAGGGGTTTAAAAGGCAGCCTCAGTTCAGATATACACAATGTCAAAATGTTCTTATAAGCACAGGATGGTTTTTAATCGACATGGGATAACTACAAAACTGCCAACAGTTTCATGAATCCCAACCACATTATTTGCTGGAAAACTACTCTCGAGCATTCTTCTCAAAGGACTCAGATGTTCAGTTTTTATGGATATAGCCGACAATCTTGCAGAAAAACTCAACAGAATCACAATCACAATTTCAACCCTAATTTAATTATGCAAGTTAGCTACATTGAAAAAAAAAATCTACTAGAAAAAAAAACGCTTCTTTCATCCAGTTAAATTCACCTGAGGATTTGGTTCGGCCATGAACTTGGATTCAGCCAAATCCTGGACTAAATCTGGGACTTGGTCCTTTAGTGAAATTCACCCGTATGTTGTCATACAACAATCCACCAAGAATCTACCCTCAATTTTTAGAATGTTTCAGAAAAAAAATTAAGAATCCACAAGGCACACGTAACGATAGTATATGTTTTTCTTGTGCAGAGACAGCTCAAGAGAGTTTGTGCAGTTGGCAACTGCTAGCACTCAATTCATTAGGTGACCTTTGGGAAGGATCCATTTCAATAAGCAGTTTTACTTTATAAATAGCTAATTACACACAGCACTAAGAAAGTCTTAGCTCATTATTTTGAGGTGCGGTGTTGATAAAAGAAGTGATTATTATTTGAGGCAACCAAACATTAAATTACTGTATTTCCTCATGATTGTGTTTAGAATTGTCATCAAAACCACAAGGTATTGGAACTATTAGAACTATTTCAACTAGCTGCTTAGGACAATAGTATATTCAGACAATAAAAAAAAATAAAAAAATAATTAAAAAAAAAATCCTCAGACAATAGTATAAAAGTGGACAGCCTTTAAATGAAATGCAAGAGAAAAATATCTGTGCAATAGAGAAGCATATCTGTAGGGTTACCAATGGCATCTCACAGAAGGTGAAAATAATTTAGTACATGGGGAGGGTACTTCTGCCCTAAGCAGTGACTTTGTACTATAATATAATTATCAACACACAAAATAATAATTGCATTATAAACAAACACAATTGGTATGTGATTAATACCATGGCATGCAAGCAGCTCAACTCAAGAGCAAAATGACCGCATTATACTGAGAAAGATAATGCCTAGAGAAGAATCAGTCAAGATTACTGTCAGACTTTACTTGTATTATTCACATACACTTCATGTTCATTCTCTAGACTTCCCACTGTTGTGGAACTATGCCAAGAGACCTAGAGCTCAGGGTTGGGGAGTGGAGATCATCAATGGATGGCTTAACGATCGCAAACAACACATTGTCTCAGAATAACAGCATTCAAAGCACTCCTAAAATATATACTTTTTTAGAAAGCCTAATATCACTGGTTAGTCCAAAAGATAAGTAAAACTAGGCTCCAATCTGTGTTATAAAGAAGTTTAAAAGAGGACAAGCAAACCTGAAGTGCTTATCCAGATTCAGTTGAGCAGCAGGATACGTTTTACTCTACTGGGTGTGAGCGCACGCACACACAGGTCTAATTCTGATCGATTGCGATGGGTCATGGAGCTTCTCTCAATCTGCAAAAAATATGCAAGCCGAGAGTAAAGGTGGCCATACACAGCCTGATAAAAGATGCCGACAGACCGAGTCAGCAGCTTATTAGCCCGTGTATGGGGCCCTTCAACGGGCTTCCCCAATTGATATCTGGCTGAAAGGGCGATACATTTTAAAAAGTCGATCAAAATTGCCTCACGAGGCAATTTTGATCGACTTTGAATCTTCGCGTCTGGCCTTACCCTAAGACTGCTCGAAGCACAAAAACCCCACAAAGATCAAAGAAAAACCAAAGTGATGGATGGATGTGGCCTTGTAAGTGGCCACAGAACTATAGTGGCTTTCCCTTTCAGAAAAGAGTACCTTGTTCTACTCCTGAGCATCTGACAACCACAATTTTTTGTGCTGAAGCCCCAAGCACACTTCAAAACAGGCTTAAAAAATTAAATGTAAATATTTATCAAACAGTATTTCTACAGAAACCTGTATAATGGCACGTACCCAGGAACAATTGCTAATGCATATGCCCTGCAATGTGGTCATATACATCCACCACCCCTTCAGGGTCTCATACTCATGGGTATAAAAAAAAAAAAAAAAACTTTCCTTAACACAAAAAAAAACAGTACTAGTTTCTACCCCTGAAGGATGAGATTACACATTCAATGCTGTGGGGATAAACTCACCGAATGGCAAATCCATTAACAACCATAGGTGAAATAGTACTTCAGTGGTGATGCTTGAGATGGACAAGGTCTGGATGTTGACTATAGAAAGTCTTTTGTGCAAAGCCCTTAAAAAAATATCACAGTCTAATGTATGTCAAAAAAATATGAAGCCCCAGACTACTAAAACTACATACAAATATATAATTAACTACAATTCAGAAGCACAGTATCCCAGCAGGATATGTTCATTAATACTGTCCCAGTATGCTGAAAGGCAGAAGAATTAATGTGTTCTTTCAAGATTTTTTAAATTGCCCGAGTGCATAAGATCTACAATCATTATATGACATGAATATAAAATCATTATCACTAAGAATAATGGTAATGTATTGCTTTTTCTTCTAAAGGAAAAAAATGAAGTTGATAGAGCTAAAGGGTAAAAAAATGAATTGGCAACACATACTAAGCCTATATTTTGTACCCTGAAGTGAGCCACTAACAACTTATCTGAATGCCCTGACACAGCTATGAAGCAATAAATCTTCTCTATTTAACTGTAACCCCAGGGCCTGCAGAAACAGAACAGCTCTAAATTCCATACCTTCTTAGCCCACAGCAATTTGTTCCAGCAATTGGCACTGCACCATCAAAACAAAAAATGAAATCAGAAATGTCTGATTGGCTATACCCTTAGCTTCAATATTTTGTACAAGAAGCCCTAAAATATGATTGCAATCCTGTGCTTGCTGACAGATACAGAACAACTAGGTTTACTGGTGAGGGATGGATAAAGTGCTGCACTGATTATCCTTAGGAAGTTGTTGATAGTTTTTTGACACACCACAGTTGTAATAAAAAATGATTGATTGTATAGACAATGCTAAATAAAATGTGATTAAGTTTCTCAGTAACTACAAAGCCATGTGTAGCTCATGATGCACAAAACAAAAAAAATATGAAGACAGCAGTATTCTACTGGTTGCCAGGAGTCAATTGTCCCTAGGAACCAGGGAGGAGTTTCAAAAACAAAATGAATGATGAACAGGAGGTTGCCTGGAAAGAAAGAGAAGCAATAAAAAAATAAGAAGAACGATAAAAGTGAAGCCACAGTCCGTGTTACAGTTGCCATGTTCAATGGCCCTAGCAACCAGAAAACATTTTCAGTTGCAGCTTGGGAAGAGGTGGAGTAATAAGGCTAATAAATCAAAAACCATAAAAATAAATATTGAAGGTGAATTGAAACTCTGCTTAGTTAAAACAGGCTGACATCTAACATCCATAATTGAATGTAAAAGTGAACTTCCCCTTTAACGCTTGCACTTTTTCTGTTTCAAGAGCAGATGTGCAAACTCCTTACCACCGGGATATTAAAAATGCTGCACAGTCGGTGTCTGTACTTGCTTCCTTAAGTGCGTGAGGCACACATACATTTGAACGAATTGCTTTAAAAAACAAAATTACTATGTGTGCCAGTATATAATTTCTTTCTTGATTGTAGTTCTTTGAAAATTAAGTGCTGGCTCAGAGTCCATATTTACTGTAAAAACACTGTTTGATAGTGGTACCAACATGAACAAGGATACATAATATTAAAAAGAAAAAATGTAAATAAATCCTAAGAAATCAGACTGACATTTCATGCAAAGTTCTTTAAAGCCACTCACAATTCAACTATTAAGGGTGACAGAGAGATGTAGTTCTTCAACAGCTGGAATCCAGCAGGTTGAAAATCATCTCTTTATATGGTATTCCTAACAAGATGTGACAAAGGAATTCCCAGTGTTTAGTCTGTTAGAAAATGGAGTCCGTAATGTACACTAGGTTTAAAAAACAACATGAGCTATTTAAAATCTGATGTGTAAACAAAGCATAGAGTATCCTGGGGGAATCGGATGAAATTATTTTAGCCAAGTTTCCATGCTGTGAGATGGCTTATACAATTATAAACGCAAAAAGTCATCTTAAAAGAGTAACAGCTCAGTGTTTTCTAATGTTTGTGCAGCTGTAAAGTAAAGGGTTTTTTTTTAGTTCTTGTCATTCCTTGCTGTATAACTGTTCATTAACTTAATAGGGATTTGTTTATATTCAAGTCATTCCTTGCTGTATTACTGTTCATTAACTTAATAGGGATTTTTTATATGCAAGTCAATACTTTTTTTTTTCAGCTTTAGTTACCCATATGACTAGTTGATTTTAACATGCACTGGAAGAAAGAAGAGGAAAGCCTAAAATACACATGAAAGAGTTGTACATACAGAGACATTCACAAGATCAAAAAGCTGTGCAAGATTAAAGTAAAGTAAAGGACTTTCTTTAAGGTAAAAAAGCAATGTACAAATAAAGTTCACCTATCTTAACCCATTCAAAAACCAAAAAAAAAAAAAAAACAGAAGAGGTCCACCACCAAGTCACCCATTAGTACTCAGACTGGAAGATTATTGGACTTCTGTGCTTCCCCAAAGCCTAAGAAGAGAAGTGCTGAAGGACATATCCAGGTCAGGAGCTGGGCCCATGCCCTGCTGGCCTACCTGTCACAAGGGGTCCTTGGCTCTCTCCAGGCATTTTCAGTGATGCACTAGTCTGGGGAAGTTCAGGTCTGTTGCTTGTGCCACCAGAAGTCATTCTGAAGGAGCCAGTGGATCTTTGGGAGGATCCAATAAGTCGGTCCTTCATTTCCAAAGATAACAATCGTCCTTTGTACATCCATTTCTGCATCTTCTTTACGGTTAATCCAGATGGTTTCTGTGAAAGCCCTAGGCCCTGGCTATCAGCTGGAACAGCATTACATGTCGCATGTTCATAGACAGGTTTTCCTTCATCAGATTGGGTCTGATTACAAACCCCAGATATTCCACTGTTGATGGCTCTAGTAGTGGATTGGGGGCAAACATCTCCCTCACAGTCCATATATGTGTCCACTTGGTGGCAAACAGAGCCCAGATTGTCTACAATGCCATGGTTTGGAGATGTTGAGCTATTATTCAGTGCGTTATACTTAATTAGACTATCGCTATGAAACTTCTGCAAGGTTTCCTGAATCGGCATGGTGTATATAGCATCCAGACTTTTGCTGCAGCTATGGAACCTATTAATTTCTAAATTTCTCAATGCATTAAGGGACACCAGGTCACTCCGAGACACTTGCTTTGGGCTCGTCTCATCGGAGGACCAAACGTCACTTTCTATAGCTCGGGCAGATGACTGAGAATAAACACTGTCTTGGGACTGGGAGCTGGAGGGGCACCGTTCTACTTTAGCAGCTACCTTGCTGGTATGGTTTTCAAGAGGTAAATCATGCATGGCATGGATTAATAAGTAATAAGCCTCCTGCAACTGAGACCTCAGCCTGTCAGTCTCTAGATAGATATTGCCAGTGCCCTTACTCTGCTGGTGTACGGAATAATCCCGTTGGGATGAAACAATCCTGTTCTGCTGTTGAGAGCCGGGTGATACCCCATCAGGCCCTATGCACATGTTATTAAATTGCGGTTCAGTCACTGCAGTGACCAGCAGATTTTCATTGTCATAATAATCATCTTCCTCACTATCCTCTGAGTGGTTCTGGGCAATTCTATAGAAAGAGGGAGCCATTAATTCAGAGTAATCATGCGATGTTGCGCTGTATTCTGCGGTCATAGTGTGGCTGCCACCTAACACACTAGGGTGACTGGGAGCCAATGTTGAGGGCACAAACTCTTTTTGAGGCTCCTGGACAGAGCTTGTCTGGGGAAACGGAGGGTAAAAGAAGGTCAAAGGGCATGAAGAGGCTGGTGCACTGTAGGGTGATACCCACCGCTTTCCAGCACTAGAGGTATTGCTATAGGGGGAATATTCAGGGGGATACAGATTGCAGTTTTGATATTTCCCATAGGGTAAGAATCCCCTATTGTCTTTCATAGTAGCAATCCCATGAGACATAGGATGTTGTATGGAATGGTGCCCCCTCTGCACTCCATTGTACCGAACCTCTACCCCATTAAAACAGGAATTGTGCGTGTAAGTGAAGACAAGCCCTGCTGTGCCCGAGCTGCTGACTGTTGTCTCCCCCAGCATGGCATCGTTGTTATTATTGTGGTTCTGGCTACACCAGCCCCGTGTACCTTCTGTGCTTTCCGGCCCGGTTTGTGCAGTTGCCATAAAGTCCCGGGAAGTCGCTGGAGTTTCCCCCCCGACACTCTGCCCCTCGCAGCCCACTAGTGCCCGTGCCTCCCCCTCCCCGGCGCTCTCCTCTGCAGGACCCCTCCGTGTGCCCCCTCGCTGCTCTTTACCTTCTCCGTTACATTCGGCTCCAAGTCCCCCCGCCGACCCCTTTTTGGATCTCTTCCCCCGCAGTTTGGATAAAGTCCTCCGCAGAGGTTCAGCCATTCCTCCCCGTTTGCCCCGCAGCTTCAGCAGGACATCCCCCAGGGCAGAGAGCAGTAGCCGGCAGCCTGCGGGCTCGCTTCCCCCTGAGCTCCCCGTGTTCCACAATCACGGGGCTCCATGTCTCTCCCAAGCAGGAGGTTGCGTGGCCTCTAGTACTCGGACACGTTCCCTGTTCCTGAGCGCTCTCTGCGTAGCTGCTCTTTCCCTTCAGCCGCTGTGTGTGTGCCTCTCCGCTGCCTGCACATACTTAGAATATTTCTGGGGGTAAGAGGCCGCGGGAAGTGAGCATGCGCAAGCACCTGGCTCCGGGAGCTTCCGGGCGTCTCAACAGACCCTGACTGGGATCAGTTCAATGTCCCCTTCCCTCCCCCCCTCTGCGGGAGTCAGTGTGAGCGCTCTGTACTTACTCCAGGGATCCACTCACTTTAGCATGTCGCGTTAGGACCCCAGTGAGAACGACAAAAGCGCTCCTGACGTTCAACATATACGCTGCAGCGGGCGCACTCCCGGCCAATAGTCCTCTACGTGTTGCCGCTTTGTAATCGAAAAAACGTTAACTTACATTCAGTTAGACTACAACGTTACGAAACTCTTGTTTGTCGGTGGCTAAACCATTATAATAACGAGCAAGGGCAGTGAGATTGCTTTGTCTACGTGCGCGTTCTAAAAGTCCAATTGAGTTTGGCGGGGATATTATTCAGGCCAGTCGTGGATTCGTAATAATGCCTACATTTCTAGTCGAGTAGCTTGGCATAATGAAGTCTGTGCGACAGGCTGCTCTCTCCCAGGTTACACACTTGTTGGTGGCAAGCAGCTGCTTTCATGCCCGTGTGGCCACCAGCAGAGGGAAGCCTTCCATTCAGTTGCACTCGTCTCGTCGCCTTACTGAATAACCGGAATAAATACACAGCTGAGCAGTAACGTTATACAAACATGAAGGCCATAGAACCCCTCCTTATCTGGAGAGAAAAACTATTTGCCCCCTTCCTGATTTCTTATTCTTTTGTGTATTTGTCACACTTAAATGTTTCTGCTCATCAAAAACCGGTAACTATTAGTCAAAGATAACA
>JAMBMQ010000025.1:10695-24245 GCA_024363595.1 Xenopus borealis | reverse complement strand
CAAAAGAATAAGAAATCAGGAAGGGGGCAAATAGTTTTTCACACCACTGTATATTTAAGTTTTTTCCCTATTAATAACATTGGGATCAACCATCAAAAATACCATCCAGGTGGCAACCCTATTAGGGACGGAGCTGGCCCAGCTAGATGTGTTCGAGGGAGCCTGGCTACATCAAGGCCCAGTAAAGCCATTTTGAAGTAGATGGACCTGTACCTCTAGTGTTAAGTTGGGGAGCAGGGACCCCTAGAAGTAGGCCAGCTACAGGCAGGATAAATATCTGTTATAGTACTCTCTAGGAGAGTTAGTGTAAGTGAGGGAAGTGAGTTCAAGCAGTTTTGTGCTCCATCAAGAAAGTGGAGCAGGGAATGGCATCCCTAGACTATAAGATTTGCCTACAGTGAAGGGACCACAGTGGATAGGGTGTCGGATTTAAAATGTTCACTCCATTGGGTGGGATCTGGACCACGTGTGAGGTCATTCTACCTTGACTACATCCACAGGGGGTCACATTCAGCTGTCTCTGGTGCACTGTCCTAGCCTCTCAATACTTATTCTACATATGCCTCTTTGCACTGTAAGTTACCCTGTGGATCATTTGTATCTGACAAATAAACTATTCTGTTCTGTTTCACTGCAAGAACCTCTTGGTGTCCTTTATTTATTATTTTATGCACAGTAGCTTGTGGGAGTTGTAGTTGCACCACATTACACCTTTATTTCTTCCACTTAGCAAAGGCCCTGCCTTAAGTGTTAGGGTCAAATGTAACCCAATGCACTAGCTGACTATTAAACTTTTTGTGCTTAAATAGCCCAAAATAATGTCCCATATCTACCTGGAATAGGTCACTTAGGAGCAGCTTTATTCATTGCTTATACATTTTACATAGGGTTTGTTTTTTGTGGCCTTTCTCACTGCATGCAGAACTCATCTGGCAACAAGGATTCACTTAGTTGATCACTCAACCTGGGAAATAAACAGTAATAACAAATCACTGAATAGCCTTTTTTCAGCAGGCTGCTGGAAAAATGTTCAAAAAGAAAAAAAATGTAATTGGTCAGCATGTGTTACTTACATGGTACAACTTTTTCCAATTCCAATAGAGCCAATATTTTGCCCTGGGATCCCTAATGTAGGCATTTATTTTTAACCTTTTAAGTGCCACCGAACATAAAATTTATGTTTTGTGGATAAAATTACCCAAGTGCCCTAGGCAACTGCCTCTTCTACCTATGTTAGTTCTGGCCCTGCTTGCAAAACCTTCAGCACTATTAAGCAAATTACACACTTCTTGGCACAAGTACAAGTGGGGAAGTGGGAGTAATGGGAGATGTAATAGATCCCAAAATATTTACAAAAATGAGAAATAGTCTGCACGGCCTTCCTATACTTATCTTTTTTCCTATTAATAACATTGGGATCAACCATAATTTTTACTGGCCAAGCCGGTAAAATACCGACCAGGTGGCAACCCTAGGTAGAAGCAGGTGCTACTGAGTCTAAAATTGAAATATTCAGCAGGGATTGGTATTGGGGCCTGGGATTTGATTCTAGGGGCCAAAGTGAACTATGCACAGTACATGCTAGATAGCAGAGAGCACCCGATAGATCAATTTAATTATCAGTAGTTGTCCAAAGAGATGCTGCTTGTTGGTTCCCAGTGGCCAAGAGTCTAAAAGGTGTCTAGACCACTTCCACAATGCATGAACAAACATATGTGTAGGGATCTATAAGAATAACAGATTCCTAAAGCTTTAAAACCCCACCCTGTTACTAGACAGAAGCCTATGTATCTATTCTGTGTTAATGCCTGCAGTTAATGGCCAGGTGATGCTGTGACCATATCCTGCCTTACACTGTATAGTGCTGGGAAGGGAGGGGCAGCTTCCTCTTTGGCCTCCGGTATTGTTGTTGCTACTTTTTATTACTGATCTTTCTATGGAGGTCTCTACTATTCATATTCCAGTCTCTTTTTCAAATCAATGCACGGTTGCTCAGGTAATTTAGGTCCTAGCAACCAGATTGCTGAAACTGTAAACTGGAGAGCTGCTGAATAAAAAGCTAAGTAACTCAAAAAACTAGGGATGCACCGAATCCAGGATTCGGTTCGGGATTCGGCCAGGATTCGGCCTTTATCAGCAGGATTCGGATTCGGCTGAATCCTTCTGCCTGCCCGAACCGAATCCGAATCCTAATTTGCATATGCAAATTAGGGCCAGGGAGCGAAATCACGTGACTTTTTGGCACAAAACAAGGAAGTAAAAAATGTTTTCCCCTTCCCACCCATAATTTGCAAATGCAAATTAGGGGTCGGCTCGGTATTCGGCCAAATCTTTCGGGAAGGATTCGGGGGTTCGGCCGAATCCAAAATAGTGGATTCGGTGCATCCCTACAAAAAACACTAATAATTAAAACCAATTACAAAATGTCTATTTTTGATATTGCTCGCTACATAATACAAAAAGTTAACTTAGAGGTGAACAACCCCTTTAAATTCCCTTGGATGCATACCCTTAAACCTTAAGTTGCAATAAATTGTAGAATTTAAGGCTCTGTAATATAAGTACTATTGTGCCAACACCACAGATTATACATCTCTGAGTTCTATTGAAAATTGCCATGCACATAGGCCTCTCTTGCATTATCAGAAAGCAAATAATGTTTTCCATTCATTTTCAAGCAAAGTAAGAAATGCCAACTGCTGTAAAAAATAGCAGAAAATCTGTTTGCTTGAATGCTAAAGATACACTTACCATTGACTAAGACATCGTCATGGGTTTTTGGTGGTGTAATTTAAATTTATATTTTTTTCATAAACCTAAACTAATTACAGTAATACTGCAGACTGTCCAAACAATATCTTTCTCCCTGAGCACTTACATAAAAATAACGACAGTTTCCCTTTTATTGAAAAGTTACTAAATTGTGCATCAGGAGCGTTAGTTAACTGCAAATTTATTTAAAGTGGACCTGTCACCCAGACACAAAAATCTGTATAATAAAAGTCCTTTTCAAATTAAACATGAAAACCAATTTCAAATTTTTATTAAAGCATTCATAGCTGTTTTAAGCTCATTTAAAAATCTCAGCTGTCAATCAATTATTGTCTGCCACTCCTCTATGCCTTAGGCATAGAGGCGGGGCAGATAATTACTTTCACTTTCCATTCAGCACTTCCTAGATGTCACTGCTCCCCACACATTCCCCCAGTTCTCTTAACCATTTCATTGTGTAGCCAGGACATGGGGATAGACATCAGGTCCCCCATTCTGGTGCACAAACAAGATTCTGAGATGATGCAAGGCTTGCCTTAATAACAGTGTCCACAAAATGGCTCCTGCCTGCTTGCTATAATTATGAATTCCCAGACAGAAGAAAACAAGATTAAAATAATTTATATAGTATAATTAATGTTCATTTAGCTTGACTAATGTGATAAAATATAATTTTGAATATTTTTTTGGGGTGACAGGTCCACTTTAACAGGATACTGTCATCGGAAAAACATTTTTTTTTTCAAAATGCATCAGTTAATAGTGCTGCTCCAGCAGAATTCTGCACTAAAATCCATTTCTCAAAAGATCAAACAGATTTTTTTATATTTAATTTTGAAATCTGACATGGGGCTAGACATATTGTCAATTTCCCAGTTGCCCCAAGTCTTGGCTGGGTGACTCGTGCTCTGATAAACCTCAGTCACTATTCAGATTTCAAAACTGAATATAAAAAAATCTGTTTGCTCTTTTGAGAAATGGATTTCAGTGCAGAAGTCTACTGGAGCAGCACTATTAACTGATGCATTTTGAAAAAAACATGTTGTTGTGTTTGGTAGCCGAGGATGAGGAAAGTATAACAGTGCTTTATTAGCAGGTCATGCAACCATTACATTACACCAGTAAGTCTTACTTTCACTTTCAAGCTGTACAGAAAGTCCTGTGTATGCACAGTGACACCTGCAGGCCATTTGTATAAACACCACATATTCCCCCTATAGTAGGAAAGCATTTGGACAAATATATAAACAGTAACAATTAAACCGTATGTATCTTAAAGCAATATATACATTCTTCACATGACATAGTCCTTGGTCCATGCAGGTATTTACCTGATTCTCACAGTATGCCTTATAGGTTCACTTTCTTCTGCCCTATTGCCCTAAAGTTGGCATTAGGAGTAGGGAAATGTCCTTCATCAAATGGAACATCTCCAAAGTCATATCTAGCAGGAGCAACACGACTTGCATTCCATATGCGTCCATCAGACAGTTCATATGTGTATGGTCCTCGCTGGCATCTCACTTCCAGTGGTGTAGTAAATTTAGATTGTCCTTGTTTCAGTATTCCTGGTTTCTTAATTCTGACTAAAGATCCAGGCTGAAAGTGCACTTCTCTTGCACCATGGTTTCTATCAGTACAAGCCTTGCGTTTGGTTTGGTGATGTTTCACAATGTCAGGAGTAGATGATTTTGTAGGAATAGTCTTTGATGGAAGTTTGAAGTCTGCAACATGTAACTTAGTGCGCATCTGTCTGCCATGTAATAATTCAGCTGGAGATGATTGGGTTGTTGCTTGGAACGTTGCTCTGTAGTTATTTAGTTCCTGTGAGACAGTCTCCCTTCTAGAGTAGGGCAATTGCCTCAATTTCTGGCGTACTGGTTTTACAGCTGGTCTCAACTTAAGTTTGTGTACAAAGTTCTTTGCACAGCCCAGTGATGTGTTGCAGTGTGGTGAAATTTTAGACACAGGCTGTGTGGCAGGCTCTGGTGCTGTAGTAATAAGACCATCAACTAATTGTACGTTTAATGCAGCAAAGAGATCCCTTCCAAGTAGAGCAGTACCTTTATTCACAATGTTAAAGTCACATTTTGCAGTATTTGATTCAAATTGTACAGTCACTGGCAAGCAACCAAGCATAGGGATTGGATCCTTTAAGTAACTGACCAGTCTCAGGGCAGGTGTAACAAGCGTATCTTTTGCAAAGTATTTCAAGAAAATATCCTTTGGTAGTATTGAAACAGCTGAACCTGTATCAAGCATCAGGTTAATGGAGTGTCCCTTGTCAGCAGAAGCAGTACTGACATTGACAGTGCATATAAACTTGTCTGGAATAAATGTACCAGCTTTATCCACACTTAATACTGTAACATTTGTAGTAGTGAGTTCATGAACATCTTTAACAGAACTACAGCAGATCCCAGAAAAGTGACCTGGTTTTAAACATTTGCGGCACTGTATAGCTTTGGCAGGGCATTTAGTATAGTTTGCAAGGTGTTTATTTTTTATTTGTATTTGCTGCACGGTTTTGCAGTGAATCCCTTTCCTTAGCACTGTATTTTGCCTATGACTGCGCATTATTAGGCCACAGTTTTGAATTCAGAATCTGTACATTCCCAGCAGTTGCTTGACTGAGAGTAGCCTCTGCCACAGCTGTTTCAATTTGGCTAGCAACTGTAATAGCCTTTGCTATTAAATCTTGCTCTAGGAGCAATCTCTCTCTAATGCGTGGTGAGTTTGTTTTTTTCCACTATTTGGTCTCTTAGCATTTCATCTGTTAGATTCCCAAACTCACAGGTAACAACCAGCTCTCTCAAAGCTGCTACAAAATATTCTGTGGATTCACCATTATGCTGTCCACGTTGGCGGAATTTATATCTTTCAGCAAACACATTTACTTTTGGCACAAAAAAGTTCTTTATAGCAGTAAGAGCAGTTTCATAAGTCTCATCAGGTAATGGTAATGTATAGAATATACGCTGTCCCTCTGCTCCCGTATGTTTGATAATTACATTATTGTTGCTGACCAAGGGGAGATTTCTGCAGCTAGAAATTAATTCATTAATAAGTAAAGCACACTTTCTAGCTTGGTCAGCAGCAATAATGTAATTATCAAACATACGGATCCAAGCAGTAAAAGGTATGGTAGGCTCACCAGGGTTTGGTAGAAAAGCTGCAGGCTGCTGCAGAGGTAGAAAAGACATCCTCACGCCATTTGTTGTGTTTGGTAGCCGAGGATCAGGAGGGTATAACAATGCTTTATTAGCAGGTTCATGCAGCCATTACATAACAGCAGAAGTCTTACTTTCACTTTCAAGCTGTATAGAAAGTCCTGTGTATGCACAGTGACACCTGCAGGCCATTTGTATAAACACCACACATGTTTTCCCATTACAGTTTCCCTTTAACTTGTTTTGGTCTCGCTTAATTTTATCAGCAGGTGAATAGAAATAAAATCTGGTTGCAATATGGAACTTGGAAGCAGAGAATTAGTTATAATTAGTAAAGCATGAGCAATGATAGTGTGAGACATTTCATTATAGGAGGCCTTTGGAAGGCACTGACAAATAGTAGGATATTGCTGCACAGCAATCAAGCATCTGTGGCACATCTAAATGATAAAGGAGAAAAATACTAGAGCAACATTGACAATAGCAGAAAGGCTCACAGTGTCATTATATTGAAAACAGATTTTGACTTGTGTAGGCATCTGCTGTATATGTTACTGTTTATCTATGTAAATGTGCTCATATCAATTGTTGCACAGTGGCTTGCATAGCTGGAGTCCTAAGCACACTTCCAACCAGGGCAGAGAATTTCTTGTGTCTGCTGCATATGTGTTCTCTATGTCCTGCCGTTTCTTCCCACACTCCAGAAAACATGCAGACAGTTTTCTTATCAGTTTCTGATAAAGTTGGGCGTAGTGTGAGCGTGATAGAGGCAAAAACTTGCTATAGACGCAAAGATCCGATCGCACAAATCGAGGATTCGTACAGTTTTCAGACTGTGTGCGGAGAGTCCCAACATTTTTCCTCCCACGGAGATCAGTTGTTTGGTTGATTGGACAGGTTAGAAAATTTCTATCGGCTGGCGATAATATCTCTGTGTGTATTGCCGACTGTACGATTTTCAGTGGGAGACTGTCACTAGGTTTTGTCGGACACAACTTTCTTACGATACCTGTAGGGGAAGAACATCGGCTAATCTGTGCTTTTAACTACTTTATTTGATCTGAAGGTTACAGACAGGTCGGGAGGTGGGGAAGTCAGATCGTTCAAGAATTCGAACGATCGGATCTTTGTGTCTATGGCCAGCTTTAGGGCCCTTACACACTAGCGTTTCTTACCTGCGCTCCTATGCGTTCCGTTTGGCTGCGTTCAGCCTCAGGGGAGCGCAGGTCTAGATGCACTCCATTAGTTTCAATGGCGTTGTACACAGGAGATGCGTGTAAGCGCCGAACGCAGCCTTAAATGTGATATCTGTTTGTTAAATGTTATTGGTGATAATATAAAGTGGACTTATACAAATCGATTAACAATATGGGTGGGCCCCAGCACAATGATAGTAATCCTGCTCAAATTACAAGTGTTTTGCTACAGACATTTGGGTGATTATTTATTAAAGTCTGAATGGAACAACTCAAAAAAAAAATTTTTTTTCCTCTAGGAAACTCAAATTTTTTTGTGATTTATTATACCCCAATTCTGCAAAAAGCTTGAATATGAAAATCCACCATCTTCGACCTGTTGAGGTCCTTTATATTGTAAGTCAATGGGAGAGGCACCTATCTGAAACTGAAGTTATCGTGGGTCTTCGGGGGTTTTCACCAGAAAATCAGTTTTTTTTTCAGGCAAAAACTCAATCAGGGAAAATCCCGTAAAATTCAAGCAGCAAATAAGCTAAAATCAGGCATGGAAGTTTGGTCATGGTTTTTCAAAATAAAATATTAGATAAAGTAGAATTTTAGTGAGAACCCCTATAGTTCAATTTCCAAAAAGTGTTAACCTAAGGTTTAGTAACATTCCTTTAATCCCCATTAGGCTGATCTCTGCATGGTTATTTTTTGAAAAAATATATCATCATATAAGAATGAAATCGCCATGAAATTCCCTTTGTAAGCCTTTTAAACTTTGAGAATAATATCAATATGTCTAAACAAGCCAGACCTAAGTGAAGCTGCTTGTCGCATACAATTTTCAAAATTTATTAAATGTCCTGGCTACAGGTCTATATCTGTCAGATTATTTGTCTGTTTTTCATAGGAATTATTTATCAGCAAGAATAAAGTAAAGTAAAGAACATCTACATATTTCCCCTAGAGACTGCATACTTCACTGTTTGAGGATGATGATATGTATTTTCGTTTTTCCATCACATGGGAAAAGTAAGAAAATAAGTACATCAACACTGAAAGTATTGCCATACTTACTAATTAGTTCTATGTGCTTTTAACCTCATCCTCATATTGCCCATGCCAAATGACAGATTAAAAAAAACCAACATAATACATATATCCCTATGTGAATACAATCTTTTCATTACTTTGTTGGATAATATTTATAAAATATAAGGTTTAGTTATTCAATACAAATGTTCACACTTGCCTCAATTCATACATGTATATGTTAATCCATTTAGTACTCATGTATGATGCTTTCTAAGTGAGTCAGAAAAATAAAGTTTAACATTGAAAGCAGTTCTTGATTTAATGCCACAACATCATTTGCAGACGTGAACTTACATTGCAGATGTGTGCTGTTTTTTCTGCTCTATACTGTATGTAGGAAAGAGTGGGTGGAAACATTCTTTTCTATAAAAATAGTTTGACCTCAAAATAGAAAGGAAACTCGATAATAGGGATGCACTGAATCCACTGTTTTAGGTTTCAGCCAATCCCGAATCGAATCAGAACCCTAATTTGCTTATGTAAATTAGAGAAATAAGAGTGAAAGAGAACTGCACACACAGCATGCGGCTATAGGCTAAAATTTTTTTGATTTCTTTGTTCGTGTAAAGTCTTGTGATTTTTCATGTTCAGTTTGGCCAGGCACTGGAAAAGGGCTGAATCTTGGCTGAATCCCAAACCAAATTCTGGATTCAGTGTATCCCTACGAGATGGTAAACTCATTGTAGGGTTTTTGTTTTACGAATTATATACATTGCTAAATATTCTAATAGACTTAACCTTTGCATTTGCAGGTTATTAAAACACATAATATGCACAGAGTTTTTAAAGGGCACCTATGGCCAAAATTTTTTATCCCCAACCAAAGGTGCGGGCTGATAGAGCCTGCATTCTGGTTAGGGATAACAGTAGTATATATATTTTTTTTAAATGCCCCCTCAAGCGCTAGCCTACTCACGGTGCGAGCCGCCATATCAGATCAAGTGCCTGCGCATAGTGAAAAGTGGCTCAGAAATCGTGGCCGCTTTTCATTATGCTCATGCGAGTGACGTCACAATTTCAGTGTGTGCATGCTCATGATCTGACTGCTTTTTTGACTTGTAAAATGTTTGCTGTGAGGAATAACTACAATATGTATATTAATTAATATTAACAGAAACAACAGGAAGGAAACTACAAGTACATTAAACTCAAGTTGCGAGAAGAATTATGAGCAGGATGCAACATCTCCGGTAGCAGGCACTAAGAATTGGAAATAACCTTTTATGTATGACAGCATGTCATTGGAATTCATTAAGGATATCCAGCAAGGCCAACAGAAGTATCTGCCCATTAGGATGTCCGGACAGAGGTAAAATACAAATACCTAATACACATGCATTATACAGCATTAAGAGGCTGGAGGATATCCTGCCAACTCTGCCAATATCTACAGATAATCCACAGTTATTTCTGTCTACTGCACCTGAGTGGAGACCTTTGCCAGAGTATATTCTTTTTTGCTGCTGGGTTTACTATCAACCTTTCTTGGGGAAAAATGAAGGTTTGTAATGACTTTGTTTCAGGGTGATCCCCAAATTTGGGCCCTCAGACTGCCCACCTCTGATCCAGCCCCTTATTCCCTTGACACATTCTTTAACACCATGGCAATTATATACGATGACCCAGATCGCTCATTATGCGCCGATTCCACGATTCGTAAATTGCATCAAGGGAAATGGGACCAACACTGTGATTTTGGGACACTTAGAAATAAGTTGTTTGCTTTTTTTGACTTCACTGATTTTCTCTCACACTATGTGGAGGTGTATTGCACCGAATTCCGCCTGTGGGCAGTTGAGACTGGGTGGAACGATGCGGCCTTGCGTAGTCAGTTCCGTATCGGGCTTTCTGATTCTATTAAGGATAGCCTGGTTAATTGCCCCCTATTTTCTAATCTTGATGACCTCATGTCTCTCGCCATCCAGATAGATAGGAGACAAAGAGAGAGAAGGGATGAGAGGAGGACTTCTTCTTATTCTGGGGTTACTAATGTGAGACTTAACCTGGTAACCCATGCTAAGATATCTAACCCATCTGTGTCTTTACCGCAGGAGCCTATGATTAAGTGTCTGCTGGACACGAAATGCGTCAGGCGAGAGATGATCATATAATAAAGTTTACATTTTAATTATCAATTTCTCCGGTCTGATCTGAGTGTGGGAATCCAGTGTGCATTGCACCAACTGTTTTTGGATTTACCTCAGGAGGAGCCTATGCAATTAGGCCTATCCCATCTATCTCCTGAGGAAAAGGCACGCAGGCATTCCCTTGGTTTATGTATTTACTGTGGGAAAAAGGGTAATTTCCTTAATCAGTGTACTAAGAGGCCAGGAAACACCTAAGGCTAAATAGAGAAGAGGAACTCCATTTGGGCGCAGGCTTTCCCTCTCCCCAATCTCTCACCAGAGAATTATTGCCTGTTAAACTAACCTGGCCTGGTCTGCTTTTGTGGACTCAGGGGCTGAAGGGAACTTTTTGGATGCTGCTTTTGCAGCCAAGAACAATATTGCTTTAGTTCCCTTATGTCCTCCCCTGAGAATATTAGTGGTGGACAAGAGACCCTTAGGGTAAAATGTGTAAGAAGTCAATAACTCTGACTATGTATACTGGCAACAGTCATTATGAGGAAATATCTTTTTATATTATTGAAGATGCTTCCTCTCTTGGGGTTACCGTGGTTGCAAAAGCACAACACGTATTTAGATTTGGTAACTAAAGTGGTTCTTGAAGGGTTACCTACAGCTTACTAGGACTATGCCGACGTATTTTCCAAGAAAGCAGAGTTGTTACCCCCACATAGGCAGTATGACTGCCCAATTGATCTTATCCCTGGTTCTACCCCTCCTCGTGGTCGAACATACCCTCTTTCCTTGCCTGAGGCCCAGACAATGAAGGAGTATATTAAAGAAAATCTTGAAAGGGGTTTTATTAAACCTTCTGTTTTCCTTGCTGGGGTGGGCTTCTTTTTTTTGGTAAGAAAGACGTTGGTCTTCGCCCTTGCATTAATTATAGGGGTCTAAATAAGATCACAGTAAAAAAAGTTACCCTCTTCCTCTAATCTCTGAATTATGTGATCAGGTCAAAAATGCTAAGATCTTTACGAAACTTGATCTTAGAGGTGTTTATAATCTCATCCGCATCAGAGAAGGGGATGAGTGGAAAACAGCATTTAATACCAGGGACGGCCACTATGAATACCTTGTAATGCCGTTCGGCCTCTGTAACGCACCCCGCAGTGTTCCAGAAATTTGTCAATGACATTTTCCTGGACCTGCTGGGGATATTCGTAAGGGGTCTATTTTAATTTTCCCCTCTAATTTGTCCGAACATCAAAATCATGTCCGGGAAGTACTACTAAGGTGCTATTCAAAGGTTTTTGAGGTTCGCAAATTATTATCGGCAGTTTATTAAAAACGTTTCTTTAAAAATGGCCCCCCTTACTGATCTGACAAAGAAGGGTGCTGATCCGAGTATTTGGTCTCCTGAAGCCATTCATGCATTTGAATTACTTAAGAAGGAATTTGTATCTGTCCCCATTTTATGCCATCCTGACACTTCCCTACCCTTCATTGTTGAAGTGGATGCTTCCGAAGTGGGAGCAGGGGCAGTCCTTTCTCAAAGGCACCCAACAACCAACAAGGTACACCCCTGTGCATTTTTCTCTAAGAAATTTTCGCCCGCAGAGGCTAATTATGATATAGAGGAAATATATAGGAAATAGAGAATTGTTGGCTGTTAAATGGGCCTTTGAGGCATGGCGACATTTTCTAGACGGGGCTAAGCATCCGATTATGGTACTATACATTGAGTCTGCCAAGCATTTTAATCCCAGACAAGCCAGATGGGCTTTATTTTTTACTCAATTTAATTTTACGCTTACCTTTTGACCCGGGTCTAAGAACACTAAGGCAGATCCCCTCTCCCCCGGTTTTGTGTCCCAATCCTATGAATCTTGTTTGAACACTCCCACCATTCCCAAAGAATTAATTCTGGCTGCTGTAGGGGCTGATTTAGCTTCTTTGATTTCTTCCTCCCAAACCTCTGCCCCTAAGGAAACTCCTTCGGGAAAATCATTTGTTTCTGAGAACCTTAGGAAACGAGTGTTGGAGGAGGCTCATAACTCCAAAATGTCAGGTCACCCTGGTATTTTTCAAACCATTTCTCTCCTAGTTCGTGATGTTTGCAAGGTTTTTGTAATTATTGATCCAGGGCTGGTCTTACTGGGAATCTGCAAGAATAGGGTGGGACAAAATCCCAAATCTGTAGGCCAGGCTTTCAAAAGGCCCTAGGCCTATTTAGTACAACTGATGCTGAGCAGCAGGGATTACGCTGTGCGTGAGAGAGAGAGCGACTGCTGGAATGCTCAATAAGAAGGAAAGAAAAGCATTTATTTTGTGTTAGCCAGGAGGCTGGATTTTTCTGTTGAATTATTGCTTGCATTTGCCAATTAGGATTAGATGGTCATAAACATAGACCAGTTTTCTGTTTTGCAAAAATATTTTCAAGCATAGTTTTAGCTTTATGCATATAACATATATTTTGTCGTCTGCCATTTTTCGGCATGAGTATTTAAAATCATCATCCACTTGTTTGAAGCCTTTGACACTCCATAACAGCATGAAAACCATCAAATGAGTATGTGAGGCATGGATAGACCATTTGTACATGTGAATACAGAACGCCAAATACACAATTTTATATGGATACTGTTGTCCTCAGTTAGGAGCACATTTCAGCTACTTTATGAAAAACAGCAGAGAAGAACAGTTTTGTGGAAGAAGCAGCATCAATGCCATTTTAGCAGGAAAAAATGCATTACCAGAGCAACCATGATTATATTACGCAAACTAAATTATGTGTCAGTGTCATTTACGTCAATGTCATATTGACATCAACATAGAGATTCCTTCTTTTCAAAAGACCTTCTTTGCTTATTAACCCTTTCACCACCAGCCATTTTCTCCTAAATGTGAACATCTCTTACTAAGCAGTTTTTGGACATTTTGTACTCTTTCACTTTAAGGGCCTTTCCTGGGGGGAGGTCTTTAATTTACCCATATCATTTTTTTCGGGACACCTGAGCTTTCAAAATATAGTAGAACTTTGTGGCAATTCCATTCCTCTAAAAAGATTTGGGCTTCTAACTGTATTAAATAAAAATAAAATAGTTTTGCATGATACAAACGCATCTATCAGAAACATAAGAAAGTTGCAATTCTATCCTAAAGATATAGTTTTTTTTTAGAAATTGGCGAATTTTTTTAAAAATTATCTCAGAGCTTCCAATCTACAGCATTGTATCTCTCATACATCATTAGGTACCATGTATAAC
>JAMBMQ010000716.1:0-10160 GCA_024363595.1 Xenopus borealis | reverse complement strand
TTTTTTTTTTTTAGGATTTAATAAAAGATCTGAAGTCTGAATTAAGTGGTAATGTGGAAGAACTCATTATTGCACTTTTCATGCCTTCCACATATTACGATGCCTGGAGTTTATATCATGCCATGAAGGTAAGTGACCATGTTTATCTTGGAATTAAGTGTAACTACACTTTTATTGTACCTGAAGTTAACAGGACTACACCTATACCTCAGCACATGTCTGTATTTCTATGGCCAGTAACTTATCTAATGTACAACTGCCATTGAACCACAATTGACTTTAACCTATCTTAATTGGGATGTATGAATTGTGCCCAAGCAATAAAGTGTGTTTTGAAAATTGTGTAACATAAACCCTTTTACGTGTGTGCCTCATTGTGAAGCTCATATAAGTTTCCTGTTCTGGAATATATGATGGGTCTGCATGACTTATTTCTAGATTTGCCACCAAGGAGGTCGTTAGCGTGATCTTTTTTTGCAAGTGTTAAGCTTGAAGTAGAATTATCTGCTCTCGACAAGTACAATAATGTAACGGGAAGAATTGTATCTGTCTGTTGGCGGATAAAACATTGCATGTGCATGTATACTCTTGGTTACACAGTATGGTAACCCCAGAAAACCATATACATTTAAAACAATTCTGAATGAATAACAATTCTTTTATTTTGCATATTTGAAAAACATACAGTTACAGTGTGATAAGAAATATGTACATGATGCTTAAAAGTAGCTACCGTTGGAACTTTACTAAACCATATGATTTTACAAGCTTTCCGACTCAATAGATGGTATTATTCAGCATCTTATGTGACCTTTTCTTGGTTACAAAGAATAAATCTCATAAATTAGAATGCCACGATCTTCTGGATAGTTTCATACCCAATATTGGGGGGGCAGAGAACCCCCAAAATGCCAATAATGAATATTAATTTTCATGGCTGACACTTCATTCACTGCAAAGAAAACCACACTGAGCAAATTTTTCATATCTTTAACCCACAGATATGACATAAATATGGAAAGCAGATATCCTGGTGGGTTAATTTATTATATCCAAGCATTCTATATCTAGTACGATACTCCAGGGGCTAAAGTCAAATGGCAGATTTACAGTTACAATTTATTTCTCATATTTTAGTTTCCTTTGCTATAAGATCACATTAATCAGTAACATTTGTTTTCAGTGTACCTGATCAAATGTGGGGTGTGGCTGTAGGAAAAGAAAGTGCATGGTTATGTTGCTGCCCCTTCTGCCTGTTCCTACCCTACAAGATTGTGCAAAAGGAGAATGAACTTTAGTAGCAGCTATACCTGACAGTGGATTCAATAAACATAGGCTTTGGAGCACTCCTGGACTCTTGTTGAAGAGGTCTGGAAGGTTCTTCAGAAGCTGTTCTGAGATATGGTGAGAGATGATATATATATATCCTATATCACTATGTCACAAAACAGCTTCTGAAGAACCTTCTAGATATATACATATAGGCCACAGGATGCTGAAGGGCCAATGGTTTTACTCCAATTATAATAATTAAGTTGTAGGACAGCAGTACAATGCAACCTTTCGAGTTGTTCTCCACTATCAAGCATATCTTTATGAAGGAGAACCACTCGAAAAGTTGCATTATGCTGCTGTCCTACAACTAAATAAAGAAGGTTTTATTATAATTGGAGTGCAGTCTGTTGGAGAAAAACTCATGTATGCTGGAGAGCCCTTGTGTGCAGGTTCTGGACGTGCACTCGGGTCAATTGGCCAAAACAGCAGGTGAGATTTATTTGGAATTGTGCTTGAAGGGCCGTTGGTAACTGATCACTGCATAAGCCTAACAACGTGTTTTCCTTATGCAAATAGAAAGAAATCCGTTTGTAAAATAATTTTCAGTTTGTTAGGTGGATACTACCCCATCCAACATTAAAAGTACGTTTAAAATGTTTTTTTCTTAAATTGTCCATTGTTCTAGGGAGCAGGAACACAAGAGCGAGTTCTCATTGAGATTCTATGCACAAGAACAAACAGTGAAATCAAGAACATTGTTGCCTGTTACAAACAAGAGTTTGGCAGAGACATTGAGAAGGACATTCGATCAGACACTTCTGGGCATTTTGAAAGACTGCTGGTGTCCATGTGCCAGGTCAGCCATTGGTTCACTTCTTCCTTGCAGGTTGTTCTTTGGAAAATGGAAAACATTCCTAGATAAACTTTTGCAGAGATGTTTCAAGACTAAAGACACTTTAAGAACTTTTCTGGCATTTGTGCTTCGTTATTTTACATTTGATTTTGTTTTCCATCCTTAGGGGAACCGTGATGAAAACCAAAATGTTAACATGCAGCAGGCTGAGCAGGATGCCCAGCGCCTTTACCAAGCAGGAGAAGGGAAGCTTGGAACAGATGAGTCCTCCTTCAATTTAGTGTTAGCAAGTCGAAGTTTCCCTCAGTTGAAAGCTGTGGCTGAAGCATATGCAAGGGTAATAACCAGCTCCCTTTTCAATAGAATCCATTTCTGTCCAAATATAGTTTGTCTCTAAAATAGAGCCTTTTAAATTTTGTAATACTTGGTTTTTAAATGTGCTTTTCCAAAACCATCCAATCCTGGTGTATTTTTGTTTGGTCCTTGTATCACACAAGGTCCTGATGTTATTAACCATACCTGGAGTACACCGGCTGTTACATGGACAATTTTGTTATAGGAACGTTGTTGGCAGATCAGTAACTCAGGGTAGTTTCCACTGACATTCACTTTTACTTTTGAATGGAGAACTTCTTATTTTATTAATTTAGTTACCCTGGTTCCAGGTATTTATATAAAATTTTGGAAGCATGTTGTGCACAATATATTTTTAGCAAGCTTCAATAATGAACACTGTACGTTTTATTTTGCTTCCCTGTACAGATTTCCAAACGTGACTTGCTTAGTGTCATTGGCAGAGAATTTTCTGGATATATAGAAGATGGCCTGAAAGCAGTTTGTAAGTAAATGTTTTGAAATCTACACACAGTATCATCAGTACAATATGTAAGAGGGGCGCTATAGACTTATGTTTAAAAGAGGGCCTACTTGGGGTTTGTGCTGTTAAATTTGCTGCAAATTTATTTAATACAAACATCAAATTATGTTTATTTTTTAACTAAGTTAAGTAAGTGAAGTTAAGTTGGAGTATAAATGGCCATACACTGGAAATCATGCCCTTTTTTGTGGTGAGGTTTCCAACTTCGTAGATCCTTAGCCTGATTTGAGCCAACCCTTGAGCGGCCAAATTTATATAATTTGTCCTCTGTTGAGAAGTTTCAATGATATGTAGAACAACAGATCTGCAAGGAGAGGACTTTTCTCCTGTTGGAATTTTCTAGCCTTTCCAGTTAATATTTGACCAAGGTTTCATCTGAAAATTCTTGACACTATTCAGTAATTGAAAGCCAATATTGGATAATGGAGAGCTTTAGTAAAAGAGTTTTATAAACAGAGGTCCTACCCCTCAATGACTTTATTTGTGAGATTCTATATATACGATAAATAATTATACACCTTTTCCTCCACCAACCATAGAGGTGGGATCTACAGAACGTGATTTTTATTTCACTTTTCTGTACAACAGAACAATTCTGAAAACTATGTATTATACTTACATAGAAAGCATGAGTCTCTTAAAAGGGCTGTTCACCTTTGAGTTAACTTTTAGTATCTTGTAGATAGAGAGCGATATTCTAAGACAGTTTTGCCATTGGTTTTCATTTTTTATTATTTGTGGTTTTTTTGAGTTATTTAGCTTTTTATTCAGTGGTTCCAAATTACCTTGAATAGAAATAAGAGTAAAATAAACTAGCAATAACTTAATTTGTAGCCTTACAGAACATTTGTTTTTTAGATCAAGTCAGGGACCCCCATTTGAAAACTGAAAAGAGTCAGAAGAAGGCACATAATTAAAAAATTAAGGCCATTTGTAAACTTTAGAATGGGCTATAGTATAACATACTAAAAGTTAATTTAAAGGTGAACCAGCCCTTTAACTTCAGCTTTATATGGTGATGCAGACACCTTGATAAAACTAAGCAAGCATTTCACACCCATTGTGCTTATAATTTGTGTATATGTGTCTATACGTTTGACTGAATGTTTTTAGGAAAATAAAAGCTACTTTGAAACTTAGTTTGTCAGGCGTGTAAAATTTGCCACGGGAGTGTATTGACTTGTAGGCCAAACTTTGAATAGTGATGGGCGAATCGGAGGCGTTTCACTTCACCGACTTTGTCGCAAATTTCTAGAGAAATTCACGAAACAGCGACAAATTCGGGAAACAATGCTGCATCCAAAAAAGGACACCCGTGTCCAAAATGAGACGCCGGCGGAATTTTGCAGGCGTTTTGCGAATTTGAAACGTGGGAATTCACTGCAGGCGAATAAATTCACCCATCACTACTACTTAATCCAGTTTCTTGTCTTAGTGTTGCTTTATTCCTATATTTAATTTCCATACCGACCTGAATGGCTTACCCACACTGAATGTTATAATAAAACTATATAACATCCTATAGTGTTCCTCTGGTTCTTCATAGTTAAAGATTTGGGTTTGGTCTGAGAAATGTCATCTGGATGGAATGGTACTAATGTCATTGTTTCATTTTACAGTGCAGTGTGCTATCAACCGTCCTGTTTTCTTTGCTGAAAGACTTAACCGCTCTATGAAGGGAGCTGGCACTGATGATTCCACTCTGATAAGGATTATTGTCACCAGAAGTGAGGTAACTGCTTAAACAGAGATGCATCCAGCACTAGGCCAATCAAACTGAAACTACTGCCATCTGGAATTGTTTTCAATGTCACATCCCAACTTTTGGAATAACTATTTTATTGAGATCCCCAAACACAAATATAGTCCAACGGAACAGGCCATTGCTTCTGAGGGTTGCAGGATGCATAGATACAGAGTGGATTTATTAATGTTTCCAGTACAATGCAACAGGTGTTCACATCTCTCTACTTAGTGAGAACGCTGTGGCAAAACTCTTCATTCGGGGGGGGAGACAAACAAGGGGTTGGCTAAATAGAAGTCCCCCATTTCCAGCCCCCTCTGACCTTTAACTTGCTAATTTATGCCTCTGCATCCTTCTAAATAGCCATGTAAAGGATACAAGATGATGGTAAAACTTTGTGCTTGTTCAGTATTAGCAAGGAGAACAATGGTCATATTCTGGAACCTTCAGCTAAGGGAGCGTATCAAAACCTTAAAACAATTCGACATGCACTCAATGGAACAATCCTCCACAAAGATCTGTATACAAAATATACGTTTATTTGGTGTTCATGGCACAGCCTTACGCATTTCGTATCATCACAGGTGATTCCGTATCTGTGATGATACAAAACGCGTAAGGCTGTGCCATAAACTTGCTCTGTATTTAAAATAAATATGCTAGTAATCCCAGGGTTTGTGTTTGTCTCACCAGCTAGTCAGAGGTACTGGGGCAGATATTTTTGTTTTTTTTTGTAGCCACTCTGTCCACTGATTATAGGAACACATGCTTGTGTTTCTTTATTAAATCCTATTCACCCATTTGTAATGAATTTAAGATACCAAAATACAGATTTCTGCTGTTCTGTAGAACACATCTGCTGTTTGTAGAGATGAATATATTTGAATTAAATGTTTATCAAACAGTGTTTGTTCCTAAATATTGCTTCTCTTTTTGCATTTTCCAGATTGATCTTGTGCAGATCAAACAGGCCTATGTACAGATGTACCAGAAATCTCTTTCTGCAGCCATCTCTAGCGATACATCTGGGGACTACAAGCGCCTGCTGGTGGCAATTGCTGGCCAGTAGGATATATCCTGTGAATGAGATATATCAACTATGTCTGATAAATACTAAATGTCCATATATATATTTATATATATATATATATAGATGCAAATTATATACTGCACTCATCTAGGAAATGATCATTCATACCATAAATGAAATGTTTGTCTGTTACAGATTTTGTGCATATTTTTAAAAATATTGGCATAATATACACCCAGTGCCTTTGTAACTCAATAGAAATCTAAATTGTGAAAAAAAAAAAAACCTGATGTGACCAGTTAAGGAAGTTAAGGAATTTCTTCCTCTTTACAATAATTGCTTTTCGTGTTACAATTTTGTTCAGTACAGAAACATCAAGCCATAATGCACCATCAACTTGTTATTTTTCCCAGCTGACCAGACTTCATGGGACCTGTTTTTAATACTGTAAGTCTATCACATCTGCTATTTTGTAGGAAAGCAAATTTGTTCAGCATAGAGAATAATGAAGCTGTGTATATACACCTGACAATGGTAACAGATGAGAAACAAATAAATATGGCAGCATGAATAAACGTGTATTGAATTTTTACACACTGGTGTTTTATATAGTTTTAGCTTTTGTTTGGGGTGCGTGCCACCCCCACCCCACCCTTCTCACACCTCTCGGCCAATAGGAAAGGATAATCATTTTGTCATTATCGGTTCTTTAAATATAAGCCCAAGGGGCATATCAATTAAAAGGTAAATTGAATTGTGGCACATTTCACCTGAGGGAAATTTTAAACACTCACTTCATTTATGTGAGATTTGTAGGGACATATTAATAAAAGGGGGAACTCGCTTTTATCTTTGATAAATATGCCCCTAAAATTCCCATACAAGTGAGTAGAGGAAGGATGTATAACTCCCTCGTTCAACCTGAGTGCAATGAATAGAGCTTGTAGTGAACATAATTTGTAGGCTAGAGATTAAGTGATCTCCCGTCAATTTAGGATCTTATGGTAGAGACCCTGGCTTGATTCCCTTTGGCAACTCCATGTGACCCTGGACAAGTCAAAATGAAAATTCCCGGTGTTGGGCATGTGAGTCGCTTCTCTGCCTGATTATTAAGGCTTAACTGCACTACGGCAATTGATGCAAGGTGCTAAGGGAACCCTCAAGCTACCTCCTGGTCAGGCAATGGTAGCTCCAGGGTTTGTATAGCACCTAGGATCAGCAGTTATCAATTCAGAACAGAAGGCAGAAAGGACTGATCACTGCTGAGGGTATAGAAGTGTGCAGAGTACCTTAATGAAAGTGGCTGTGGGGAGAATCACAAGTTCCCTATTATGTCTGCAGATGTAAAGGATGGACCTTGAGCGATTGATAATTAGATTCCCAATGTATAACCCCCCCCCCTTCCTTCACCCTCTGTTGTGACTGTTAACAGGAGTCCATTATTTAGGAGGAGTATCTGTGCACTGGGAATCTAACTATTAAGATGGCCATGGACACAAAGATCCAATCGTACAAATCGAGGAGTCGTACAATTTTCGGACCATGTGTCCATCTCGCGACCTGCCGCTAACCTTCAGATTAAATAAATCTATCGATGTTCTGCCCCTGAAAGGGATTGTACGAAAGTTGTGTCCGACAAAACCTAGTGACAGTCTCCCACTTAAAATCGTTCGATCTGCAATACGCGCAGAGATATTATCGCCAGCCGTCAGAAATTTTCTAACCTGTCTGATCGACCAAAATACTGATCTCCACCGGACAAAAAATGTTGGGAATCTCTACACACACAGTCCGAAAATCAGATTGTTGCATCTATGGCTTTACTCTCGCAAGCAGGAACAGGTGCAGGGCCTCGCACACCCTAAATCTGTACTTAAGATGCCTGGTGCGCTAAGGTAGAGGATCGGCCACCTCATCAGCACTCCGCTTAATAAACTTTGAAGAAATTTCACCCAGACCTGTGTGCCTTCGGAAATTGTTTGTTTACTCTCGCAAGCACCATCCATGGAGTAGCTCTGATTTCCCTGATGAGATCAACAACCAACAAAAACCATAGATTTTAAGTGAGAGATTACATTTTCAAATGCTCAACTAAAACAGACATAGTGCTATTTAATCTGACAGTGGCAAACCTGTAGATTTCCTGGACCTTTGTTGGGAAGGCACTAAATTCGTTCACGTGATTATATTTGGGCAGCAAGGAATTATATTAATGTATCCTCTGTATTTGCTTAAGGCAGTGATCCCCAACCAGTAGCTCGCGAGCAACATGTTGCTCTCCAACCCCTTGGATGTTAGTCCCCAACCTTTTTTGCTCGTGAGCCACATTTAAATTTAAAAAAGAGTTGGAGAGCAACACAAGCATGAAAAAGTCCATGTGGATGTCAAATAAGAGCTCTGATTGGCTTTTTGGTAACCCCTATATGGACTGGCAGCCTACAGGAGAGACTGTTTGGCAGGACATCTGTTTTTTATACAACCAAAACTTGCCTCTAAGCCAGTAATTCAAAAATAAGCACCTGCTTTGAGGCCACTGGGAGCAACATCCAAGGGGTTGGAGAGCAACATGTTGCTCGTGAGCTACTGGTTGGGGATCACTGCATTAAGGGCTAAGCCACATGGGAAGATTCTGGGAGATTAGTCACCAGGCAACTAATCGCCGCTTCTTTGGGGCGACTAATCTCCCTGAATTGCTTGCCCGTGTCTTGTGCCCGCTAAACTGCAAGTTACCTGCGATTAGTCGCCTGGTGTCTAATCTCGCTGAAATCTTTCTGTGTGGTCTAACCCTAAAATGTTAGAAAGAGAACCTTGCATCTCCAGGGCTTACTACAAGGTGCTACTGTAGAAACAGACGGAAGGGAGCACTCACAAACCCGTCAATGTATGGCAGCTGTGCTGCATGCCATACGTCTTTATCCATATGGAGCACCAGCGTCATTAAAAACATCCATTTATTTCCAAATAAGTTAAAACATCAATAACAGAACATGTTTAGCCCAATATGCTTGACGCGTTTCGTGGACAAACCACTTCCTCAAAAGCTAAAATATACAATGTATCTAGACCTTTTAAATAAAAGAAAAGGCAAACCACACCTCTAAAAACATTAACCCTCTCATTGATCAATATCAATGGAAATCGCGTATACATGAAACATATGGTGAATGAATTAATCGATCCTAAATATCAATTGATCAATATAATAATCAAACTGTCATCTCTTATTAATTCCAAAGTATTAACATCAAATATAATAAAATTATAAAACAAAACAGAGTACTTGTATAAGTTATGAATTCATTATTATAATTTTTAAAGTGGCATTAACCTATATTAAGTTATTTGTAGCATTAAATTCATTATTCCATTAAATTAATATAATCAATGTAATTGACATACGTCCCTATGAAATTATAATTGCACGAGTGTATGAAAACATAATCAATAACAATTTCATCCCTCCGTATCAAACATATATCAAGTGTCACAAAACAATCAAATAATCCATGGCTGCATGGAACTCTGATGCCTGAATCTTTGCAGAGGGGTAAGTAAAAAGTTAGGGGCATTTCCCTATGAGTTAGTTCTGACATTGACAAACTATACACCCAGGACCTAACTGCTCCACTTCCAACTTAGGCGCCATCTATTTCTAGATGTGTGCAGGCCCCACTGATATATAAGAAGACACAGCGGGTTGGGTGTGGGTCAAAAATATGTTGACCCACACATCACTACTGTACATCATGGAATGCTTGGATGATAACACTGTCATTTCAATCATACTGCAAAACTTCTCTTCTACCCCAATAATCAGCTGTGCACCCACTGGAGGAAGGCTGCGCTAACTGCTTAATTAGAGTGAAGTTTATATCTGTCCAACTAGCACCTACAAAGGAACTATATCTTGACAACATACATTCCATTTTAAATGTTTATTCTGTGGTTTATTTAGTTAATTCTGTAGTTTTGTAGAAAGCCATTTGACCCCCCCCCCTCTACCTCTCTGCGTAAAAACCAAGACCATTTTTTTTCAACATAACATATCTGTATATATCGATAGGTGTGGTTTGTGTGCCCTATTTGTAGGTTATTTATAGTACAGGTATGGGACCTATTATCCAGAATGCTTGGGAACTGGGGTTTTCCAGAAAATGGATCTTTCCATAATTTGGAAAATCATGTAAACATTAAATAAACCCAATAGGCTGGCTTTGCTTCCAATAAGGATTAGTTATATCTTAGTTGGGATCAAGTACAGGCTACCGTTGTATTACTACAGAGAAAAAGGTAATCTTTTTTTAAAATTTGGATTCATTTATTATAATTGAGTCTATGGGACACTGCCTTGCCGTAATTTGGAACTTCTCCAGATAATGGA
>JAMBMQ010000707.1:0-10041 GCA_024363595.1 Xenopus borealis | reverse complement strand
ATACAATGATATCGCTCTAACCTACATAGTTGTTTTAATGTTAAACACACCAGAGATAATGTAAGTACCAATTATCAGCTTGAGACAACTAAAACAATTTCTGCCAACAGTTTTATTTTCATTTATAAAACTGCTGCTGCTGACATGGGGTACAGCAGCCCTGGGAAATGAATGTAGACCCCCCTAATGTTTCAAACTCACGCCCATTTCCTCTCAATTACTCTTCACTGACATCTTCCAAACGTACCTGCACTGCGGCATATTTCCCACTTGTACACGAGCACTAAACAAGAACAGACTTTAATCGGGACACTATGCCCTACGGATTGTTTCCCGAAACGCGTAGGGCATAGTGTCCCGATTAAAGTCTGTTCCTGATCAGAGTGCCGTCTTTTTCTTGGATTTTGTGGAGTACTCTAGCAGGGGGATGCTGCTGACTGAGCACCTGATCCGGATTGTTTTGAGCAGTATGATCAAGTGAGTTTTGAGCGGTTATTTTTGCTTGTTTTACACGAGCACTAAACTCTCACTCATTCAGGACAAATAAGATTATTTGAAAGAAGAGGGGGTGAGTGGGCAACTCTAGAGGTCTTTTTTGATACTTTAGAGGAGTCCCATATCCGACATTCAAATAAGGGCAGGACAAGTGTGGTTTTTCCTTTAACGAAGTTCCTATGTAATCACAGTCTAAAGTATTATAGGAAAAGTTTTGCACTGCATTAAAAGTGAAAGTTCAACAACTAAGCGGACACAGAAAGTGCTTTGCGGTCTACTCTACGTATACAGATGGTGTGGCTAATGCGTCTCCATTCCCAAGTTGTGGAGCAGGAGGGCCTCTGTATGCTATGACATATTGCAGTACAAAAGGATGGGATTTTAGAGTTTGGAGTGGTAGTGAAAGCAGAGAGAAATTAGAGATCCTTTCATCTCCACAGTGCAAATACGAGGAACCATGTCATCAGTGGGCAGGTCCCTCAGCGCCTTAGCAAAGTGGCATTTGAGGTCTGGATGGCAGGGAAACGGGAGTTCAGATCTGTAAGAGAATGATTAAAAAAAATGCATTTAAATAGATATAAATTATAATAGAAAAAACAAGTTAACTTTAAAAAGAGAAGTAAAAGGATCACTGGGGGCTGCCAAAATGCAATCCCCTAGTGATTGTAATGGCTTACCAGTCCTGAGTACGAGTGTAGGAAACACCATATCACAATCTTCTTCTGTTCTTTTTTCTCTCTGCGGAACTGTGCCAGTTTTTCATGTGCAGTACAGTGAAATGCTTTTTTTTTTTTGCTTCTAAATTAGTTTTTTTACTCTACTGTCCATGCATACCAGGACCATAACTTAGATGACCCAGAAAAAGATGATGATGGTGTGGCACTGCTGCATTAATACCCCAGGCCAGTGCACTTTTCAGTAAACAGCTGCACCTGCCCAGGGTGTCCAGTAATAATCACGGGGGAGTCTAACATTTTTTGCGTCCCTCAGTGATGATACCTTTCAGTCTCTTTTAAAGGGCAAGGAAAGTCTAAAATAGAATAAGGCTAGAAATGCTGTATTTTGTATACTAAACATAAACATGAACTTACTGCACCACAAGCCTAATCAAACAAATGATTTATGCTTTCAAAGTTGGCCACAGGGGGCTGTCATCTTGTAACTTTGTTATACATCTTTGCAAGACTAGACTACATACACATGCTCAGTGTGGTCTGGGCTTCTTAGGGATCCTCATAAATGATCAAAAAACAAAGCTGTTTGAGTTCTGCATGGCTGGTAAGTAAGGCGGGGGCTCCCCCTGCTGTTCATAAGTATGATTGTTTCCCTGCCAGAAGTTAGGGACCATCTGCAAATTCCTATCCACAGAACTAAATGAAGGGAGAATTTCATACAGTCAGGTTTCTTATAAAAACGGTACACATTTTTTAATTAAAGTATATTGGAGATAGATTTCTTTTTCATTAAAGAAAGTAAAAATGGGATTTTATTTCTTAGCCTTTCCTTGCCCTTTAAATACCCTTTTAGAAGGCAGCGCTATTCTGAGAGAGAAAATATGCAACTGGTTGTAGTTTTTGTTATGGGTTTTGGATCTTCCATCATCATCCAAGGGTTGTGTACATCTATGTTGGTACAGATACCCAAGGAGAAAATGAATTTGTTCTAAAACAAGTATGATGGCTTTCATGACAATTAAAAGAACACAGCTATTTAAATTTACTCTAAATTCCCAAAAATATGACCCCCCCGCCTATGAGTTGATATTGTAGCTCTAATGCCGAGCTGTGAAATGTAGATGTCTCACCTTGTGTTCTAGCCGTTGGTAATCCCCTGAATTCGGCCTTCTTCCACCCTTGGCACGCCTTCCTTCCAATGCAAAGGCAATGATCTTAAGAGGAATAACAAAAGAATAGTGAGTTTCAAGGAAATTACATTTGTATATATCATTACCCTGTAGTGTAGCCTTAAAGGTATTCTGCCATGATTTTTATGATGTTTTTTATTTCCAAATAACAGTTTATACTGCAAATAATTCACTATACCCTATAAAATGTCATTTGTGGACCAGCAAGTGTATTCTTTTCAATTTATAATATTGGTGTGTAGGTGCATCTCAGGTCATTTTGCCTGGTCATGTGCTTTCAGAAAGAGCCAGCACTTTAGGATGGAACTGCTTTCTGGCAGGTGTTGTTTCTCGTACTCAATGTAACTGAATGCGTTTGCTCTTTTGAGAAAAGAATTTCAGTGCAGAATTTAGCTGGAGCTTCGCTATTAACTGATGCATTTTGACAAATTCATTTTTTTACAGGACAGTACTACTTTGTGTGTAAACTCACCTCTTGTGAGCGACAAAATGCCCCCAAACAAACACACAATGAACTGCAGTTTCCCTGCTGGAGCACAAGTTACATATTGCAGCCTGGAGTGCATTACATTTATTTTTTTGTGATATACAAACCGCCATCCAGATACACAGCTTATATTTGTGGACAAAATATCAAATGTATCTGCATATGGTAAATGTATTCATTCCTGTGGCACAACTAGATATTACTGGGCCCCACAGCAAATTATTTTTCAGACCCACAAAATGGCTAGATATTAGCTTGTTTTACCAATATTTATTGATGAAGTATATGAAGTAGGGCCTCATGGGGTTCCTTTACCTCTTGGCACCCCTGCAGCCACAGGGTCTGATTCCTCTGCAGTTACACCCCATATCATTTTCATTCCTTAAATTATACCTTTGCAAATTGTTGGTCATCTGCACATCACTGCTATACCCAAGACAATGCTTGCCAATGATACTGGTGGTAACTATCATGGCTGGGCACAATGAGCCTTGCCTTGGACTTTTCTTCCTCACGAAATCACACAGTGCGTAGAAGTTGTTGTTTTGTTAAGTATTAAAGAGAGCTTTTTTTTCTTAACATTGAAAAAAAAACGGTGCAAATTTTAGTCATAACTACTATTACCAATAACAATATGACTGCACAAAGTCATCTCTGGATAACTGCTTCACAGCTACCAAATGATGAACCACCAGTGTCCAAGAGACTATTATCCCACTGTTACTATAGGCACCATCTCTCCCTACTATACCTGCTATCCCACTGTCACACTCCCTTCCCAGAGACTATTATCCACTGTTACTATAGGCACAATCTCTCCCTACTATACCTGCTATCCCACAGTCACACTCCCTTCCCAGAGACTATTATCCCACTGTTTCTATAGGCACCATCTCTCCCTACTATACCTGCTATCCCACAGTCCCTTCCCAGAGACTATCATCCCCACTGTTACTATAGACACCATCTCTCCCTACTATACCTGCTATCCCACAGTCACACTCCCTTCCCAGAGACTATTATCCACTGTTACTATAGGCACCATCTCTCCCTACTATACCTGCTATCCCACAGTCACACTCCCTTCCCAGAGACTATTATCCCACTGTTACTATAGGCACCATCTCTCCCTACTATACCTGCTATCCCACAGTCACACTCCCTTCCCAGAGACTATTATCCACTGTTACTATAGGCACCATCTCTCCCTACTATACCTGCTATCCCACAGTGACAGTCCCTTCCCAAAGATTTTATCCCACTGATACTATAGGCACCATCTCTCCCTACTATACCTGATATCCCACAGTCACAGTCCCTTGCCCAGAGACTATTATCTACCCTGCAAAGGTCAGTGCCCCCCATTTTAAAGCTGAAAAGAGGAAAAAAACAAGAATACACATCTATAAAAAATTAAGACCAACTGGACCTAACAAAGAATAGGGCATTCTATAAAATACCAAACAACGTAGTTCAAGGTGAACTACCCCTTTAAAGCTAGTGTAGTTATAGGAGATTGCAGTTGCCTTTTTTAAGCCAGAATTGATGAATACGTGGAGTTACCTTTCGCTTGTTGTGATAAGCAACATAAAGTACAGCCACCAGGATAGCAGAAATCACCAGGTAAGCAAAGAAATGGCTGCTTTCTGAATTATCTTGTGGCAAAGGTTCAGCTTGAGATTTCTCATTCACATCTTCCTGCGTATCTTTTCCTGCTTTTTCAGTCTCCTTTTGTAGCTCTAGGTGTTCAACATTATCGCCATCATCATCGTCATCATCACCACCACCAACTTCTTGATTCCCCGGGTCAACATTGGCTCCAACATTCAGCTCATCATCAGAGTTCTCTTCGACATTGGGAACTGGTTCCTCATCATTGTTAGGGCTTCTATTTGTATCTGCATCCGGTGATTCTTCTGGAACCTTTGGAATTTTATTATTTGCTTCAGGAATTTTTGTTTCTTTGCTATTTTCTGATGTATCTGTGTTCTTTGCTTTACTGCCTAAAGGCTCATTCTGTTCAGGCTCAGAACCCTTTGTTTGTTTAGGCTCACTCTTTGAACCCTTTGGGGTAGGCACAGAATCCTTTGGAATATTTTTAGACTGTGAATCACCTGTAGTTTGAGAATCCTTGGGAGCAGCGTTATTGGTGGATTCCTTAGACAAATGATCTCCGTCGTCTATCTTTTTCTGTGATTCAGGATCATGCTGCTCTTTTGAAGATGGATCATTCTTTGTACCACTCTGCGTCTTCTCTGGTGATGGCACATTTGCTCCATCAGTATGTACACCGACCTCTTGCTCAGGGGATTGCTTTGTGTCGATAGGTTTGAGAGGGTTTAAACTGGCACTACTGGCTATGGACTTCTTAGAAGGCGTTACTGGTGGGCTTTTATCAGCATCCTCTTTTTCGTCTTTTTTCACCGGTTGAGCGTTATCCTTGTCACCTGCAGGCGTTTCCGGTTTGTCTTTGTTCTTAGAATCTAAATCATCAGAAAGAATACACAGGTTAACGCTTATTTTTTAATTCCTGGCTTGGAGGCAAGTTTTGGTTGTATATAAAACAGCTGTACTGCCAGAACAAGCCTCCTGTAGGCTGCCAGTTCACCTCGGGGCTACCAAATTGTCTATCATAGCACTTATTTTGCTTTAAAGGTTGGGGACCCCTGATATAATTTGAGTGTAGGACTGGCCAGATATGGGATGACTTTGACGTAGTTGGCCAGCTTAAATATATTGCAATATATGGACAAACAATCCCTGTTGTTTAAAGGGTAAGGCATTTTTTAGTAGCTGTATGCACAAAACGTCTCAATGTCTTAAATATATTGATAATGGGTTGAGTGCAGAGGATCTCTTGTATTTGTCTAAATGGACCCCTGATATAAACAATAGTAGTGTTTCTGAGGCACACACACCAGTTTTACCAGTGCACCACATTATATTTTTATTTAAAAACAAAATATTCTTTCCTTTAAGAAACCTGCACACAAAGCCACCCCCAGTTCAATAAGGGACCTAATACAACAACAGAGTGTCAGGTGCAGTTAGTATCCCCAGGCTGAGGGCGGTGGCTTATTACCTATAATAATAACAACCCAGTCCCATGATGCCGATCTGTCTCCCCAGTGACAACTTTATACCCATTGGGGCTCCTTAGGCCTGCACCAACCCCTAGCAATGCCTACTATTATGATTTATTTACAGCAGCCGGTTTACTGATATTAAATGGAAAAAGAGCACAGAATGCAGCAGCAGTTCCAAAGTACAGGTATGGAACCTATTATCCAGAATGCTCAGGACCTGGGGCTTTCCGGATAACAGGTCTTTCTGTGATTTGGATTTTCACGCCTTAAGAGTTCTAGAAAATCATGTAAACATTAAGGGCAGGTCTACACGAGGAGATTCGGGGAGATTAGTCGGCCCAGCGGCAAATCGCAGCGTCTAATCTCACCAAACCGCTTCCCCCTGTCTTGCGCCGGCTAATATGAAAATCACCTGCGGCTATTCACACGCGGCGCTACGTTTTCCAAAATCGTGGGCGGAAAATGTAGCACTGCGTGTGAATTGCCGCAGGCGATTTTCATTTTAGCCGGCGCAAGTCAAAATATTTAAGCATAAAAAGCATCCAGTCATAGTGTGATAACTCCCAAAGTTGAACAGTGGCCCAGGTGCTCCTGCCCCAGGCCCACAGCTCAGGGGAGTAGACAATCTGTCTACACAAACAAGAAGGGTCTGGTCAGACACGTATAGATCAGACCCAAAGTCAAATTGTAAAAAAGTTGAAAAAAATCTTTATTTAAAGGGATACTGTCATGGGAAAAATGTTTTTTTTCAAAATGAACCAGTTAGTAGTGCTGCTCCAGAAAATCATTTTTTAAAAGAGCAAACACATTTTTAATATTTCATTTTGAAATCTGACATGGGGCTAGAGATAGTCAATTTCCCAGCTACCCCAAGTCACTCTTTACTGCAAGTTGGCGTGATATCACCCCTACCCCCCCAGCAGCCCAACAACAGAACAATGGGAAAGTAACCAGATAACAGCTCCCTAACACAAGATAACAGTCACATGGCTGGGGACACCTTGGAAACTGACAATATGTCTAGCCCCATGTCAGCTTTCAAAATATTAAAAAAATCTGTTCGCTCTATTGTGAAACCGATTTCAGTGCAGAAGTCTGCTGAAGCAGCACTAATAACTGATTCATCTTGAAAAAACATTTTTCCAAGAACGATATCCCTTTAAGGTGGCCACAGACATTAATATTTTTTACCATTTTTCATACAATCCAAAATTCCATTATTATCCAAATTATCGCGAGGTTAGTGGGCACCGTTCGATTGTGCATCTCGTCTGACATCAATCAGAAAAGCAATCGGTCAGGTTAGAAATTATTCATTTCACAGTAAAATCTATCCATTGTCCAGTTGTTTGCAGGGCCAAACAGGCAGCTATCTACAGTTTCCTTACTTCAAGTAGACAATATTCCTTGAAAAGGTCTTTTTTTGTTGATGGATGAAGGGAAGGTTTTCCCCCTGAAATGTTGAATTACTGGTGGAATAACAAAAGGGGCATCTTCCCCTACTTCCCCTCTTCACCAATTGAGTGTGTGGATCGGTCTATAAATTATAGTTGTTGCTAAGGGACTTGGCTGGGTTTACGGATGACCAGCACCACCTTTGCAGTTAAAGTAAAACACAGGTGTGCAGCAGAATTATTACATATTAGCCTAAAGGTGGCCATACACAATGAGATCTGCTCCTTTGGCAACTCAACCTAATATGCCCACATTGAGGTGGTCAATATCAAGCTGATCTGATCGTGGGCCCTATCAGATGAGAATGTAGGCAATACGGGCAGTCAGATCACAGGACCACATCAACGAACAGATGCGGCTGCGATCCAACTGGATTTTTTACTTGACATGATATCGATCGGGGAAGCCAGTCGGAGGGCCCCACAAACAGGCCGATAAGCTGCAGACTCAGTCTGTCTCCGGCTTTTATCATCACATGTACGGGGGCCTTAAGAGTCGCTCTCCTTATTCCTACATCAAAAAAAATTAAGTCTACTAAGAAACCCTCTGGATAATGTGCTAATCCTTATGCCTAACAAGTAGGGTTGCCACCTGGCCGGTATTTTACTGGCCTGGCCAGTACTTTTGATGGTCGATCCCAATGTTATTAATAGGAAAAAAGATAAATATATAGGAAGGCCGGTATTTTTTGCAAGAAAAAGGTGGCAACCCTACTAATAAGGCTGCAGCCTTTGCAGTTTGTTTATACAGAGGGAGTGATTCTCACTGCTGTTAGTTGTTATAAACTAGGGATCCCCAACCGCTGGTCCGCGGCACGTCAAATTGGAGGCCGACCCCCACCCCGGTCGTTGCCAAAAAAATTTGCCACTACACCCAGTGGCAGAACTAGGTCAACTGGGCCCCACAGCAAATTATTTTTCAGGCTCCCAAAATGTCCGGTGGTTGACCTGTTTTACCAATATTTATTGTAATTGTATATGAATTAGGGCCTCATTGGGCCCCTATAGCTCCTGGGCCCCCCAGCAGCCGCAGGGTCTGCTTCCTCTATAGTTACGCCCCTGACTACACCAGTCCCCGGACCAAAAAAGGTTGGGGACCCCTGTTATAAACAACTCCTAAAAACCAGACAGTAGAATTTTACTTTCAATTTCATCCTCTCTGTTTATTCAGCGCAAGAAATAAAACCACAGGTAGATATTTCTTATGTAATCCCTGTGCACTAGAATAAAGGGGTTTATACTGCCCTATTATGTATTTATTGAGTAGCATGGTGGTCCCTGGAGGGACTAAACACCAGTATTTTTGAAGTGATAGTATGTGACAGACATTACTTTTCACGGCAGATTTTCAGGGGCTGCAGAGCTTAGATTTGCGGCGCAATATTCTGTGAAAAACAATGGCTTTTGACGGTGGCCGAGAATGTCACACATAGAACCACCAATAAGAGTCTGCTTTTATCAAAGACACAAGCCCTGATGAGATGAGCACAATGGTTTCATTGATAGTGTCCGGGTATTCGATAACAAGAAGCCTTTCACACTGTAAATACACCAGGAGGAAGGAAGATGACAACAGAACAGGTGACAGAGCGGAAGGCGCTAGGTACACGCGTCAGTCACTGTCAAGCCGAGTCTGTGTGAATCCAGACCCAGCCAAAATGATACCCTGAAGCCTCTCACCTGCAGCAGGGTCGGTCTTTGTCTCTGTGTCCGTCGCCGCGCTCAGAGACACGAGAAGGAGAAGGAAAAGCCAAGACGCTCTAATCGCCATCGTTACATGTAAGAATTGAGGAGGTGGGGGATGCTATTTCCGCCTTCCGGTAGCAATGACGCCATCTTCCTACACCTTGTGTGTGAGGTATAGTGCAATGGGTCTTCAGCTGTGAATGTTTGAACGTGAATGTACTAAAATGGCAGGTCCTTGGACATGATTTAGGATCACTTCATGCCTGATATTACGCCGAGAAGTAATTCAATTTAGTAAATTATAAATAGACCAGAAAATCAATTTATTTATACACCCAAGGATCATCTGTGGGAGCCTCAGGTTGCCCAAGTGCTAAGCTCCTCCATGGGAGATTTTGGTGGAAGGACAAAACACACCCTACAAAATAGGGTTGCCACCAAAAGCTACAGGACTTCCTTTATATTTATGTTTTTTCCCTTTTAATAACATTGGGATCAACCATCAATCCAGAAACACTGGGGATACGCAGGAGATACAATAGTTTTTTACTTTTCCAGTGCACCAATCCCCATTGCTTTGGTCCTGATGATAAAAATTTGCGAATAAAGGACAGAGTATGGGGGCAACAAATGGCAGTGGGCCTAGGGGCTCCTGCTATGTAAATCCGACCCTGTTGTCACCTTCTGGAAAAAAAATACAGGTCTTCTTATATATTTAATTTTTTTTCATATTAATAACATTGGGATCAACCATTGGTTTTACTGGCCAGGCCGGTAAAATACCGGCTAGGTGGCAACCCTAGATGTCACCTTTTCTGGGAAAAAATACAGGTCTTCTTCTATATTTATCTTTTTTCCTATTAATAACATTGGGATCAACTATCAGTTTTACCGACCAGGCTGGTAATATACCGGGTTGCCACCTTTTCTGGAAAAAAAAATACAGACCTTCCTATATAGTTATCTTTT
>JAMBMQ010000702.1:6373-17447 GCA_024363595.1 Xenopus borealis | reverse complement strand
GGTGGGCCCCTGGTCTAAGGTTTTATGGTGGGCCCCTGGTCTAAGGTTTGATGGTGGGCCGCTGGTGTCCTAGTCCAACACTGCTTCTGCCCCTGGATTCTACCCCCGGCTTCTGCCTCCTGCTCACTCCCACTTGTGCATGATTTAGAGCAGGTTCGCTAGGGGGCGCTGCAGGTCCTTTACCTTTCCTTGGCACAGTAACTAACTCTTACAGGTCCATGAGATGATAGATCTAATATAACTAAGGCTGCAGAAAAGGTTGATAATGAGTATAATAGTAACAGCAGGTGGTAGTAATTGAAGAGTAAGAGCTGCTACTTTCCACTGGATAATTCTGCTGCCAGTTACTAAACTGATTGCAGGCCTCATACAAACTGACAGTTAGCGTTGCCGCATTTTTGGCTGTTAGAAGCCGGGGGGCAGCCGGTAATTGGGGGCCTCCCGCAGAAACAAAAACAACTTCCCCTTTGTCCTATTGTGGCTCGGGCACAGCCATTACTGCAATTGATAAACTTTTCCCTGCAGAGTCTCCATCACATGTGATCAATGGAGATTATTTGCTTCCTACATTGTAACTGTCCATAATGGGACTCTGTGGCTTTTAGTTGCCATGGATGTGGGTTCCCTCTATACCGATATCCCCCACACTGGAGGAATGGAAGCTGTAAAGAGTTTATTGTATTTCAGTTCTTCTACCACCGCATCTCCTGCAACTTGTTCTGTTTAATAAGATGGAAGATAAAGGTTGTATATCATATAGGGGCACTACCACAGGGAGAACTGCAGCACCCTTGTACATGGAGTTATTTGTGGGGAGTCCCGGTGATGAGAAACTGAACCTCAAACAGACTTCTGCAACGCGTCCCATAGAGAAGCAACTAGAGATGGAGCCGATACCACTGAATTAAACCACAAAGCAACAAAGTAACAAAGTCAAAAACCACATTTTTGGAACTGCAACAAATCTATTTTCTGCTACGGGATAAGCTTTATAGGTTTGGCGATTGCTGTGATTCTCATTGGGAAAATAACCAATCAGTTTCCTGGAAATTAGTGAAAAGTGAGTGAAATGAACCCAAGACATTAATACAAATGAAGGGAAGTCATGGAAACGGTGTAAAACATTAACGTTCTATTACATCCATTAAAGGGGTGGTTCACCTTCAAGTTAACTTTTAGTATATTGTAGAAGGGCCAATTCTAAGAAACTTTTCAATTGGTCTTCATTATTTATTGTTCATAGTTTTTTAATGATTTGCCATTTTCTTCTGTTTCTTTGCAGCTTTCAAATGGGGGTCACTGACCCCATCTAAAAAACAAATGCTCTGTAAGGCTACAAATGTATTGTTATTGTTACTTTTTATTACTTATCATTCTATTCAGTCCCTCTCCTATTCATATTCCAGTCTCTTATTCAAATCAATGCAGGGTTGCTAGGGGAATTTGTACCCTAGAAACCAAATTGCTGACACTGCAAACTAGAGAGCTGCTGAATAAAAAGCTAAATAACTATAAAAACACAAATAATAAAAAATGAAAACCAATTGCAAATTGTCTCAGAATATCACTCTCTACATTATACTAAAAGTTAACTCAAAGGTGAACAACCCCTTTAAATAATCACTCCAGTATCAACTAATGGTTTTACTTTCCATCCAGGGAGACTGCGTTTGTTTGATACTTTGCAAATACGTAATTAGGTTTCACCCCAAAGTGTTAAAGTTCAGTCCAGTTCCTCAGGTTTCTAAAGAGGTGCCACCCAACGAGCCCTGGTGCCAGTGAAGGTGCCAATTGGGTGCAGTGTAATTTCCCTCAGATGGAGGTACTGTATCTGCTGGAGAAATCCTGGAAAAGAAGAAGTGGGAATTCTCATTCTTGGCCTCAAAGCAAATCCCATGGGTTCTTTTCTTTTGAACAGCCCAGGCAGGTTCATCAGAGTCAATATATTTGTATGAATGAATTCTGATCCTAAAGCTGAAAGTCTTTGGCTGCTCTATAGCAGTGATCAGGTCTGGTTGGAGAGAAGACATTGCATACAGACATCATTGGAACCCAACATTTGTACCCAACAAGACAATTAAATATTAATGGGGTAGTTCCCCTTTAAATGAACCGTTAGTATGATGTAGAGAGGGATATTCTGAGACAATTTGCAATTGGTTTTCATTTTTTATTATTTGTGGTTTTTGAGTTATTTAGCTTCTTATTCAGCAGCTCTGCAGTTTGTAATTGCAGCCATTAGGTTGTTAGGGTCCAAATTCCCTTAGCAACCATGCACTGATTTGAACAAGAGACTGGCATATGAATAGGAGAGGCCTGAATAGAAATAGAAGTAAGGAAAAGTAACTACATTTGTAGCCTTATGGAGCATTTGTTCTTTTAGAGGGGGTCAGTGACCCCCCATTTGAAAGCTGTGAGGAGTCAGAAGAAAAAAGGTAAACAATTAAAAAACTATAAAAAAAAATAAATAACGAAGGCCGATTAAAAAGCTGCTTAGAATTAGCCATTCTATAACATACTAAAAGTTTTTATGAGAATTTCATGAGATATTAAGGGAAGTCGTGTCACTTACGGGAAAAATATTTCTATATGAATAATTATTTTACTATTTTTAATAAATCCCCAGTCCATGCGTGGGTGAGGGGGGGTCTCTTGTATTAGAGAAGGGACACTGCATAAACACTAAGGGGAAGATTTATCAAGGTTCCAAACTCGAAGTGATGGGAGTTTTTTTAATCATCTCAAAATCTGAATAAAAAGATTTTATATAAAAAAAAATCTATGGGGCACATTTACTAAGGGTCAAATTTCGAGGGTTGAAAAACCACCATTTTGGGCGAGTTAAAACCCCTCGAATTCGAATTTCGGATTTGAGGGGTTTTAATGCAATCCAATATGTCGAACGATCGAATATAAAAGATTCGATCGATCCGAACGATTCTAAGCAATTGATCCAATTTTGTTTTATTCGATCAAAATAACTTAGAAAAATCCTATGGGAGCTTCACACAGGATTCTATAGCAATTCAGTAGGTTCAGTCTGACGAATATGTAGATTGAATTTTTCTTAAAGGGACAGTACTTCGACATTTTCGAATTTTTAATTCGAATTTGATTCGGATTTTCACTTCAAATCAATTTGACCCTCGATAAATCTGCCCCTAAGTTTTTAAGTTTGGGTGAATAGACTGTATTTGACTCGTTCGAATTTCAAGGATTTAAAAAAAAAACCTTTGATTTTTCAAAGTCTACCAAATGACTCCAAACAGGTTTTAGGAGATCCCCCCCATAGGCTAAAACAACAATTCAGCAGGTTTTCGATGGCGAATAGTTGAAGTTGAATTTTTAAAGAGACAGTACATAACACATTTCGATATTTGAATTTTCCATTATTTTTTTTTTTTTTTCAAATTCAGATCAAATTTGGATTATTCCCTAGTCGAAGTACACAAAAATAGCTTAAAAATTCAATTTTTTTTCTTGATAAATCTGCCCCTAAGTATCAGAACAATAGTCTCACTAGACAGGATTATTTACCCTTTATCTGGGAGCCCATCCTTTTGGGGGTGCCCACTGTGCTATTTTGGAGGAGAAACCCCAGCATTGTATAAATAATGATTGAATATACCGTTTAATAGCACTGTGCCTTTAATGGGCATCTCTATCCAGAAATAAAACACAGGGAAATCAGTGATTCTGTAGAATTGATTCAGCGCTGGTTCTGGGGAAATCTCCTCTGCTCTGACTAGGGAACGGTTCCAGGAAAAGAAATATATGATTAATTGGAAACGCACAGATGGGACGTCACACTCATTCGCTGGAATAACAAATAAGGATAATGAAGGGAAGACAATGTGCATCTGTCTATGGGCTCAATCCCACCCCGAACCCTAAATGCCCCGGGGGGGGGGACTTCATTTGCTGCTTCTTCCGCTCTCTTAGATCAAAGGAAACTGTCACTTTTCATTAAGAAATGTCATTTCACTCCATGCCTGTTGCTCTTCCCCCCTCTGGACCCCAGATAATTCCCCCCTCTGGACCCCAGATAATTCCCCCCTCTGGACCCCAGATAATTCCCCCCTCTGGACCCCAGATAATTCCCCCCTCTGGACCCCAGATAATTCCCCCCTCTGGACCCCAGATAATTCCCCCCTCTGGACCCCAGATAATTCCCCCCTCTGTGCGGCACTAAAACTTTACCAACAAAGCAGAGAAACTGTATCATTAAAAGACAGACAACAACATGTGCCATGACTTGTACAAATTACATACGTGTAACACATACATACAAAAGGGTTGAGTTAACTGAGAGAAGACATTGGATACAGACATCATTGGAACCCAACATTTGTACCCAACAAGGCAATTAAATGATTGATAACACTATCATATTAATGGGGTTGTTCATATTTGCGTTAACTGTCAGTATAATGTACAGAGGGATATTCTGAGACAATTTGCAATTGGTTTTCATTTTTTATTATTTGTGGTTTTTGAGATATTTAGCTTTTTATTCAGCAGCTCTGCAGTTTGTCATTTCAGCAGTCTGGTTGCTAGGGTCCAAATCCCCCTAGCAACACTGATTTGAATAAGAGACTGGAATATGAATAGGAGAGGCCTGAATAGAATGATAAGTAATAAAAAGTAACAATAACAATACATTTGTAGCCTTACTGAGCATTTGTTTTTAGATGGGGTCAGTGACCCCCATTTGAAAGCTGAAAATATTCAGAAGAAGAAGGAAAATTATTCAAAAACTATTAAAAAAAAGAAGGCCAATTGAAAAGTTGCTTAGAATTCAGTCATACTAGAACATACTAAACGTTTAATTTTGATTTTAATTTGAGTCATAAGAATTTCATGAGGCCTTTTGACCTAAAGCCTAAATCTAAACTTAAATCTTTCATTTCAGATACAGGAACCTTCAACTTCCTCATTGGTTGCTATGATTTTCCAGATCTTTATTATGTTATATTATATATATATATATATATATATATAGAGTGAAATTACCCCCACTTGGTCAGACATCTGGTTCTCAATATTCTTATGCCACTGCTGATTGGCACCCCCTCTCCTCCTATGGGCATTGCTGGGTGGGGCTTTTTACAATGATTGACAAGAGGAATTTAATGACTAATGAAATCATGTGACCTGTTCAAAACCCCCTCCCCTCACTGCACTACTCTCTATGATCAGGTCCAGTGGGGTTGGATTGGGGAGTGTGGGAGAGGGGGGCTCTGCAGGGACCCTATTATATATATATATATAATTATAATCATTTCAGTATCATGTAGTCTCCCTGGCAGAGACATGACTGCAGGTTTGGAAGCAGATTTATATAAATTAGGCATGTGCTGACAAAGCGTTGCTGTCACTTTAAGAGGGATCACATGCCTGTAAACAAGTCGACATAAAGGGAGATCGAGATGTTCTGTTTTATTTGCTCTTCTCCACATCAGATGCCGGGTGCCAAGTGGATATTGTTCTGCTTTTGTTCTGTGTTAATTGGATTTCATTCAATTCATTCTGTATTGTAATTAAAAGCTGCCGAGTGACACAGCAATGCTGAGGTTTAATTGGTCGGCAAGTCCTCTCCTCGCCCTGCATTATCCCTAACTTGTTTTGGGCAAAAAAGTTATATTTTGTTACATTGGAGCTTTAGATTTGTACCTATGGGTATCTTGGTTTTCTTCCACATTCCAAAAAACAGGCAGTTTCACTGGCTCTTGTTCATGTAGATTGTAAGCTCACTGGGACAGGGACTTATGGGAATGTGATTGGCACCTTATATTGTAAGCTCGCTGGGACAGGGACTGATGGGAATGTGATAGGGACCTTAGATTGTAAGCTCACTGGGGCTGGGACTGATGGCAATGTGATAGGGACCTTAGATTGTAAGCTCACTGGGGCTGGGACTGATGGCAATGTGATAGGGACCTAAGATTGTAAGCTCACTGGGACAGGGACTGATGGGAATGTGATATGGACCTTAGATTGTAAGCTCACTGGGGCAGGGACTGATGGGAATGTGATAGGTACCTTAGATTGTAAGCTCATTGGGACAGGGACTGATGGGAATGTGATAGGGACCTTAGATTGTAAGCTCATTGGGACAGGGACTGATGGGAATGTGATAGGGACCTTAGATTGTAAGCTCACTGGGGCAGGGACTGATGGGAATGTGATAGGGACCTTAGATTGTAAGCTCACTGGGACAGAGACTGATGGGAATGTGATAGGGACCTTAGATTGTAAGCTCACTGGGGCAGGGACTGATGGGAATTATGTATAATCTCTGTACAGTGCTGCAGAATAAGTATATAAGTAAAGGTTAATAATACTTGCAACAATAAGATTGGGGTAACTCTTATGAGGGGGTTCAAAGTGCAGTTGAGTTTACTCAGCGACAGGTTCTTTAGGCTAAGGCCAGACGGGGAGATTCGGGGGAAATTTGTCGCCTGGCGACTTCTCGCCTACGAACCTCCCCGAATAGCCAGGCACCCACGCGCACCGGCGTAGCTTGAAAACGCCGGCGCGTGTTCACACGGAGCGGCGCAATTTTTTAAATCGCTCCAAATTGCCTCGCCAGGCGACAAATTTCCCCCGAATCTCCCCGTCTGGCCTAGCCCTTAAATTCCCATAGTCACAAGTACAATCAGTGTGAGGTAGAACTGTATGTGCAGAATATTGGGCTTCCTAATCAACTGACATTAAACGAGATGTTTGTTGAGAGAAAATAAGGAAGTTGTAAAAAAGGAAAGAACAAAAAACAGCACTGAGACGTTAATTAGTATCGTTAACCTTTTGCTGATTGTAACATTCTGCCTATTTATTCAGCTCACTGAGCTGCAGGAACCCGTGGGAGGTCCATACACAGTGAGGGGGGTTCTGACCCAACACTCGTTCTGTTACACGTCTTTATGTCCCTAATTATACAAATAACAACAATATGCTCATTAATTGCAATTACCGTCTCGGCCAATATTTATTCAATGCCAGCAAATGATTTTATGATGTTATTTGCGTCTATTAGTCACGCTAATTCCGTGGGATCCGACGGCGGCTTCCTCCGTAATATAATAAAAATAATGACACACAGTAAATATGAGATTCCGCTTGGCTCATCAGGTACAAATAACGGCAGAAATAGGTCTCGCCGCCTAATTAGTCTTATCTTCTTATTTACACCTGGATCAGGTCAGTCATCTTATCTGGGGGGGGGGTGTTAGTGACTGACTCCCATATCAGTAAAACAAGGGGGGAAATTACACATAGGGGTTAATGGGATTAAAGGGGAAATATCAAATGCAAGCGTAACCTTATCCACAGCCTTTGTGCACTTTAAACATTATTACACTCCTTCTGTATCACCCACCTATAGAGTGACTCCACAGTACTACTGGGCAAGTGGGACCCAGGAATACACCTACGGGTGGCCCCACTAAGAGCAATAATAACACAGACGTATAGACTTAGAGCTTGTGCCAATACCAGGGGCAACTACGGGAGAGTGGGAGCCAGAGCTACCTACCTGCACAAGTTAAATCAGTATTGCTTTTATTTAAATCAGCAACGGTATAGGTTACTTAAGTACTGACCCATGAATCCAGTTCCACTGCTACCGGAAAGGAGACGCCTGATAAACAAAAGAAGAAAGATTATAGAAAATCTGAAGATAATGAAATGGTAGAATGGTAGGGTCACAGTAAGATGTAGTAACAACCAGAATGCTAATGGTGTATATTAATGTTATGTTCGAATGCTAGTGGTGTAATGTTTCACTAAAAGGAAAAGGGGAGACCCAACTTGTTTAAATATAAATATAGGCAAATGGCAAACAGACAGAGAGAAGAGGGGGAGATCAATAAAGAAGAATAAATAAAGAAAAAGACCCAGTGATGGGTTGGGAGTATAAAAGTAAAGGGCAGAGAAGGGGAGACCAGAAACAAAAAAGAAATGGAGATGAGAGGGGAGGGGAGAGAAGTGGCTTAGGAGTGGGATAAAGGGAGAGTTGAGAGAGAATGTGGAATGGAAAGCAGTGGAAGGGAAGAAGGGACAGGAAGATGAATAGAGAGAGTTTAGGGAGTAGATAAGATAGGAAAAGAGTAGAAAGGAGAAGAAAGTGCAGAAGAAGACAAAAGAAGAACAGAAAGAAATATAAAAGTTTGGGGGACAGAGTGGGCGGGAGAATGGAACCTCACAGGGGAGAAGAAGGAAAGTTAGAGTAAAATGATTGTCAGGAAATCAGAAGTAGGGATGGCGCGAACTTGTTCGTGCGAACATCCGCCGTTCGCGCCTCTCACCCCAGACCAGCAGATACTTGGCAGCCAATCAGGAAGCTCTCCCTCCTGGACCACCCCCCACCCCCTGGACCACTCCCCTTCCATATATAAACTGAAGCCCTGCAGCATTTTTTCACTCTGTCTGTGTGTGCTGCTTGGAAGAGCTAGTGTAAGGAGAGAGCTGCCTGTTAGTGATTTCAGGGACAGTGGATAGTAAGTTTGCTGGCTAGTAATCTACTGTACTTCAAACAACTGCCATACATTGACCTGTATTTTTTCTGTGCTTCAGTGGCTGCGACTATTTTCAGCATTTAAATGACGAATTTTTTCTGTGTTTCAGTGGCTGCGACTATTTGATTTTTCAGATACATTTGTGCCCTTGATCCCCCTCTGGCATGCCACTGTCCAGGTCGTTGCACCCTTTAAACAACTTTAAAATCATTTTTCTGGCCAGAAATGTCTTTTTTAGCTTTTAAAGTTCGCCTTCCCATTGAAGTCTATGGGGTTCGCGAACGTCGAGAACCGTTCGCGCGTTTTGTCGCAAGTTCGCGAATATGTTCGCGAACATTTTTGCCGCGGTTCGCGCCATCCCTAATCAGAAGGGAAGAGAAAAGGAGCAAGAGAAAGAGAAGAAATTGGAAAGAAGAAGAAACGTGAAAATGGATAAAAAGAGAAAGGGAATACGTGAAATAGAAATAAACAACATAAATGAGAAAAGGTAGAAGGAATGAGGAGGAAGGGAGGGAATGAAGAGAAGGAATATATGGAAGACAGAAATGACAGAAAGTCAGAAGAGCAGAAGAGAAGAATAACTTTGATGATGAGGAGAACATTGTGAAAAGGAAACAAATAAGGAAGAGCAAAGGTAGAAGAACAGAAACAACAGAAGAGAAGAACATAGGACATGGGAATAGAGAAGATAAGTGGGCTGGTGAGAGATGTATGTACACGTGTAAGGAACTTTCTATGGTTGTGGTTATGGTGGTCTCCTGGGTAAATCCCAAACTGTTGTAAAGTAAACAGCATCTGAGACCTTTGTGCATAATAATGAGCCCAGAGTTGTTGCAACATGATGTGATTTCATGGGAAGCTCCGTGTTCCATATTAGTGATTGATGCAGCAGAAGCCAATGTGTTTGTCTGTATTATAACAAGATGACGTCTCACTGGAAGAATCCCCTGACGTGAATCATCTCCTGGGCGATTAAATCAGGAGCTCGTGCCAAGAGGAATATGAATATTTAAACAAGGTTCATGTAGGAATTGATGTTTGTGGACAACAATCCATGTTCCTTATTAATATTATCATGTCAATAGACTGCCTGTTGTCTCTTCTTCAGGGAATTGCTTTGGGTTAGTAGAGACCTGGGAGAGAGTATTGTAAGCATTTAGCCAACCTTATTCTAGAATAGTAGCTCTGCTCTGGAGCATTTAGTACATTAGCAGAGTAGACTGACTTTGGGCAGAAGAGTAGGGATCAAGGAGTCCTCTTGCTGAACTACAGATGAGCCTCACCATTCATTAGACACTGTGCTGGAGTCACTCTTTCAACTGACTTTAAAGGTGCCTAATACCTCAATATGGTTTGACCTCCACTGTCTACAATGGATGGGAGACAGTCACACATTACATGCCTCATTAAAACAATGTAATGACAGTTAGGCCTGTCAAGTCAATTACATGACTGATAGTTCCACATTAACTGGAGGATGGAGGTAAAACTGCTCTATGGTTGTATTAGGCTACAGGCCTTGACCAAACCATTCTCAAGTTACATCATCCATTAAGACCTTATCCATAATGCCTGTATGGGCCATGTACAGTCATATGAAAAATGTTGGGAATCCCTCTCAGCCTGCATAATAATTTACTCTACTTTCAACAAAAAAGATACCAGTGGTATGTCTTTCATTTCCCAGGAATGTCTGAGTACTGGGGTGTTTTCTGAACAAAGATTTATAGTGAAGCTGTATTCAGTTGTACAAGAGTATGGGTAACCTTGTAATTTTCTCATTTGAATGCATGTAACTGCTCAGTACTGATTACTGGCAACACCAAATTGGTTTGATCAGCTTGTTAAGCCTTGAACTTCATAGGCAGGTGTGTCCAATCATGAGAAAAGGTATTTAAGGTGACCAATTGCAAGTTGAGCTTCTGTTTGACTCTCCTCTGAAGAGTGACAGCATGGGATCCTCAAAGCAACTCTCAAAAGATCTGAAAACAAAGATTGTTTAGTATCATGGTTTAGGGGAAGGCTACAAAAATCTATCTCAGAGGTTTAAACTGTCAGTTTCAACTGTAAGGAATGTAATCAGGAAATGGAAGGCCACAGGCACAGTTGCTGTAAAACCCAGGTCTGGAAGGCCAAGAAAAATACAGGATTGTGAGAATGGTTACAGACAACCCAAAGATCACCTCCAAAGACCTGCAAGAACATCTTGAAGCAGGTGTATCTGTACATCGTTCTACAATTCAGCAAAGAAATTTGCACAAAGAATATCTGTATGGCAGAGGGATGAGAAATAAAACCTTTCTGCACTCACAACACAGTCGCTTGTTGTATGAAAGCTCTTTTAGACATGTCAGTCATTTTGGAACAAAGTGTTTTGGACTCATGAAACAAAAATTAGTTATTTGCTCATAACAAAAAGCGCTTGTTTGTATGGTGGAAGAAGAACACTGGATTCCAAGAAAAACAGCTGCTATTTGGTGGAGTTCCCATCATGCTGTGGGACTGTGTGGCTAGTTCAGGGGCTGTGTGGCTAGTTCAGGGGCTGTGTGGCTAGTTCA
>JAMBMQ010000698.1:6109-18944 GCA_024363595.1 Xenopus borealis | reverse complement strand
CCCCAGCCGCAAAGTAAGTGCCGATATCGCCTTTACCCCATCTGCATGTGCGTGCGTACGTATGCCCATATACTTGCCCATATACTTGCCCATGCACGCTGCTGTGTCTTTTCTGCAGAAGAGGGAGTGCTGGAGCGTGTCCGGCCTCCCCAGGAACAACTATTGAGTATTTCTGTGTCCCTGGGCTTCTTCCAGTCCGACCCTGCTGCAAGTGGCCCACTTGAACTAAATTTGAAGAGGCCCCTTGGGCATTTGCCCGAAAGGACAGATTGCCAGGCCGGGCCTGGTTTGCTGGACCTAAGAGCAGAGAACACATTGGGATGGGGCGTAAATACACTGAAGAAAGGAGAGGGATTCCTGATTGATATTCAAGTGTTCCAGATATCCTGGAGAGATTGATCCAAATACTAAATCAATCATAAAATCCATTGCTTTGTGATCATAGAGTTATTCAGCTTGTTACAGGAAGCCTTCCATAACTTACTATATTCCACAAGCCAGTGGAAGAAGGAATACTGTGCAAACAGTACATAAGGCAGTTTTAAAGGAAACACTAAAGCCTGTAAAAATGTAGCTAGAAATGTAGCTGCAATGTATACACTCACACTTTACCAACCTTACAACCATCCTTAGGTCACATTTAGAAGGTAGGTGGCACTGCACATGCTCAGTGTGCTATAGGATGATGCTAAGAAAAGGGAGGTCAATGGTACAGGGGTGATTATTGTTTCATGCATGTTATTTAGCATGGATTTTCACTTGGGCTGGTACAGAAGCTCAAAACATAATGTGTAGTATATCTCTGTAGCATCTTAGTTGTCTATTTAGACCAGTGATCCCCAACCAGTAGCTCGTGAGTAACATGTTGCTCTCCAACCCCTTGGATGTTGCTCCCAGTGGCCTCAAAGCAGGTGATTATTTTTGAATTCCAGGCTTAGAGACAAGTTTTAGTTGTATAAAAAACAGATGTCCTGCCAAACATTCTCTCCTGTAGCTGCCAGTCCATACAGGGGTTACCATTAGCCAATCAGAGCTCTTATTTGACATCACATGGACTTTTTCATGCTTGTGTTGCTCTCCAACTCTTTTTTACATTTAAATGTGGCTCACGAGCAAATACGGTTGGGGACCCCTGATTTAGAAAAACAAATTGGATAATCTATCAACCAACGAGAGAACTGTTGTCCTAGCACCAAAATCCATAGAAATGTCCCACCGTGGATGAATAGGAATGCAGAATAGGAATGATGAATTGAAAGAGGCTGAAGTAACACTGCAAATAATTTGGGAATTTTTTTATGAGTAGACTCACTCTAGAGATTGAGGGATCAGGGATTTATGAGCAGAAAAAGTGACCATCAAGCCTGTTGATTAATCCTTTGTTTAGCCATAGAGATGTAACCAAAATTCTTGATGGTCTCAGCAGACCCTCCAAAAAGTGTTGCCACGTTTAATTGGCTTATATCGGTCCAGAACTTCTGAAGTCAGCCCAGAAACTCATTCTATGAGATAGATCAGCTCCTACTCCAATGTTGGAGGAGTCCACCGTGCCATAAGCCACTTAAAAGTGAAGGTTTTTCTTAGTTAGAACATTGCTTGGGGGTTTAATTTGGCACAAAACATAAATGTAATGAAACTTCTGTAATAAACAAGATGTGGGGTAGCTTTGTCCCACAGGAGCAGGCCTGTCTAGAACTGCTGAAACCATGGCAGGATCTATATCATAACCTTCTGGTGACTTTGGAAAGAAATCTTGGACTCTTTTAAATAAACCTTTTCATTTTTACCTTAATGATGCTTCTCACTCAGGCACCAAGCCTTATATGATGGGCTGCTTTATAGAGAAGGAGAAGAGTAGGCACGTGAGAACTGGCACTGTCTAATTTGTACTGAGAATCTAAAAAGAAACATTAATACCAGATATAATTGTACTTTTCTCTAGCAGATTGTACAGAGGAAGCTCAGAGAGATGTTAGAGTTGATGAAGAACCACTATTATACTCTGACGGTAAAATAAGCAAGGTTGTGGCTGAAGAACCGTTTCTTTGGCAAAGAGAAACCCACCCAAACATTCCATCAGATGCTCCTCCACAGAGACTAACCAGCTGCAGCTCTCATGGGATTAAAGAGGAACTGGCTTCATTGGAAGGAGGAGAAGGTTCCCATCCACAGCCAGAACAAGGATCAGGCTCATCTACTGACCCATATGACACTTTTCTTTTCCATGAAATTAAGGAGGAAGAAGATTCATGGGAAGAAGGGAAAGATTCCGAGTACAGCATTGTTACGGTCACTGAGCCGTTGGAGGAAACGCTTGATACAGAATCTGACGCAAATACGACTTTTTCTTCAGTGACTATTTCTGAACTGGAAACCACTACACACAATAGAGGGGAAAGCCAGAAAGGCCATATAATTGGCCACAAAGATCTTGTGAGGCACCAGAGAACCCAGGTGGGACAGAACCTGTTTGCTTGTTCCGTATGTGGAAAATGTTTCACTCGTCGTGCAAAACTCATCGAGCATTTTAGGAATCACACGGGGGAGAGACCATTTGCTTGTGATGAGTGTGGGAAACGCTTCACTCATCGTGCAAAACTGGTGGACCATCAAAGGGCTCACAAGGGGGAGAAACCGTTCACCTGCACTGAATGTAAGAAATCCTTTGCACGGCAAAACGAACTCAATAGACACTTTAGGATCCACACAGGGGAGAAACCATTCTCTTGCTCTGAATGTGGCAAGTGCTTTAAACAGCGCTCGCACCTTGAGGTTCACTACAGGATCCACACGGGAGAGAAGCCCATCTCTTGTTCCGAATGTGGCCAGTGCTTTGCCCGACACACTGAACTCAACCGACACTTTATAACTCACACCGGAGAGAAACCCTTCTCTTGTTCCATATGTGGCAAATGCTTTGGGCTTCGGAGTGGCCTCACAAGACACTTTAGAATTCACACAGGGGAGAAGAGGAAATCTCGCACAGTCAGAACCTGCCCAGATCAAAACTCTGGCCCGGGTGTTGGCTGAGCAGCACTTCCCCTAGTGAAGCCACTGGAGTGTCATCGGTAAATCCCAGTCTTATATATTCTCCCATCAGCTATAGGCAGTCACTTCATTAGGGGACACTATAGTTGGGCTCCTTTAATGATCACTGGTCATTGAGCTGTTTAGCTGTGGCCCAGTCTGTTGTTCTAGTGGCTCCTGTTTGGTCCAGTATTCCTGCCTTCATTGTGAACTCATGTCTGAAATAGTGTTCCTGCTTGATTCAGTCTTCCTGCCTTGATCCTGAATTCCTGCTTGATCCTGAATTCATACCTTTATCCTGAACTCCTACTATATCCAGTATTCTTGGCTTGATCCATTTCTTGGGTAAAATTGTCTCTGCTGACTCTGGCCCAGCATTTGGATTGTTCTGTGTGCTGGCCCAGCTCCCTAATCTTACAGTTCTGTCCCCTGTCTGGTATTCTTTGCTCTTTGTTTCTATGTTGGACTTCCTTCTGCTCCAGCACCTCCCTGCACCCTCGCAGTGGACTGATCCAATGACTGGCCAGCTATTGACTTGATACTGGGACAGATATTCTTTCGCTGTGCACAAAGAGTTACTTTTCCCCATAGGTTAAAGGAAAGAGGGGTTGTACAGAGGCTGATATTGCGACTGTGATAATGTACTGCCCAACCTGCAGCTTTGGTTCATTCAGAACTTCAACTAAAAATGCTGCAGTGTCTAGTGGCTCCACAGGCCTTTAGCAGGGAAGATCTGTGCTCCCCGGAGAAGAGCCCTATAGCCCCCCATCTTTTTTTCCTGCTGGTTTCCAAGCACATGCTCTGGGCTGCTGTCACATACCTGAGCTTACAGTATAGATAAGCATAGTCCATACATACAGTATCGGTAACCATTTAACAGTCCCTATATGTGACCTCACTTCCTGCTTGATTTGCCACGCCCTCTAAGTGTAGATTCTGAACAGCAGCCCAGAGCCCACTGAGCATGTGCAGTGCCACTGACACACACAAGATGATCTTACAGTAAGTGGGGAGCTGCTGGGTACAACTCTAAAGGCCTCTACACTGTTTCAGGTTGTATTTATTTTTCACTTTAAAGTTTGGAAGAAAAAAACACAAGGAACAGAAGAGGCTGAAGAGAGAAGTAGGGGAGCAGAGTGTGATCGGAGTAGGGGGGGGGAGAGGTGGGCAGTTGGGGTTCATAGCCAGGAGCCCACCACAAAGACATTTATTATTCACAGGGGGTCAGGGGGTTGTACGGTTGCAATGCATTAGTCTAGAATGAATAATAAAATGGCTCCAAATAAGCGCAGTGTTGATGCTCCAGAATCCCTCTGTAGTGCGAGAATATGTGTCACTAGGTGCCCACGTCATTGTCCGTAAGATATTTGGGACAGAGGCCAGTGGTCCCTTGCTACATCTCAGCAGCTCCATGTGGAGGGAGATGCTCGGGAACGTTCCCTTTTATTTTGGGAGCAGCACCCACTTTTCATGTTTCGTCACCAAGGTTCGCTGCACTTTTATCACAACAGTTTGGCAGTAAGTCACAACTTCATATTTATAATAAAGCAGTGCATTGCTCTCACATGTACAAACTTACCATTTATTAGCCCAGTTTAACAAGATACCGAGCTCTGTATAAACAACCACACCCCCGTCATCCTTTGTTGTGATCATTTTCTCAGGAGCAGTCCATTATGCAGGGGGCGTATCCGTGGCAATCCAATGACCTACCTCACAGGGATTTATCTGTGGGATCAGAAGGATTGAGGTTCAGCCGCTCATATTTACAGACGTCCTGGTGAGGAACAATGGGCAAATCTATAACAGGTTGCCTTGAGTGATGGGAGCTGGGGGGTCTCCCGGTGTCTATGGGAAATGTCACCCATTACTTCTCCCAAATGCCAGGGAACTGAATGAAGGTCTTCAATCAAACACAGGGGTGAGTAGCTTCTGGGCAGCAATGTAGGACATGCAATTGCTCGTATTTCCCATTCAGCAGCAAAGGGAGACTAATTAGGAGCCACCCTGTGGGTGTCTGGGGTGCTGCCTGCACCTGCTCTGATACCTTTGTCACACAACATCACAGTTCTCCCACAATGAACATGAGTTTGTACCCTTCCTCCATCCAATGGCAGTTTTGTTGTGCCCGGAGACCCAGGGGTGTCGTAAAGGTGAGACTGTGACCTATTCACTTGGGCCCCCTTTTTCTCATACATGTCAGTGCATGGGGCCCATAGTACCACATCCCTTGCACCCCATTAGATTTGGGGGAAGCACACCATACTTCATCTCTTGCCTTTAAAGCATTTATTGCAGCAGAAATGTGGAACAAGCTTTCAGGAACAACCCCATCATCAAGTGAATTACACACTTAGGGACAGATTTACTAAATTCACATGAAGGATTCGAAGTTCGATCGAATTTTCAAAAAGATTCAAATTCGAATTTTCGAATGTTTTTGAAGACCACTTTGACCAGTGAATTTAGAAAATTAGATCGAATCGAATGATCCGCATAAAAATCTATTCGACAGTCGAAGTACTTCCCCTTTAAATTTTTATTCAACTGCCTAGGTCGCCAGATCAAAGCCACCGAATTGGGTTTAGTTATTTTTGATAGAATAAAAATATTCGATCAAATGGTTAAAATCGTTCGAATCGATCGAATATCGTTCGACCAATCGAATTGCGGTAAAATCCTTCAAATTCAATATTCGAAGGATTTTTATTCCCCAGCTATTCACACGGTCGAAGTCCAGGGTTTTTTAACCCTCGAATTCGACCAATAGTAAATCTGCCCCTAAGTGAACGCATTGCATTAAATACCCTTCAACCCCATGTGATTGGCCATTTGAGCCATTAACCCTTCATCACCAATTTATACAAAGTCTCAAAAAATGTCCATCATTTGAACAGCATAAAATCCCAATTGCATAAAAGTAACAATAATTAACCCATTAAAAACATTTATTTCCAGTAAATAGATTATACATTTACAAAAAGCAACATAAACTAAAAATCTCATTCAATCCTTTAGGCACAAGTGAATCTAATCTTATTATCCATGCTGCCTCTTCTCAATGGAGACAATATAATTCATCTTACCTGAGATACAGTGTGTTTTATGGGGAAAAATGTTTTGCATCAGATAATTTCATAAAAAAACACACTGTATCTAAGGTAATTGTTTGAATGAGATTTGTATTTTATTATGCTTTTTGTAAATCTATATTTATTAGAAATAAATGTTCTGTTGTCACTGGAGGAACAGCTAATGAAAGTGGGGGACCCCGACAGCTAATGAAAGTGGGGGACCCCGACAGCATTAACAGACTATTGAGCGGAGTCACCCTCCCGATCCTGCTCAATAGGGGGGAGATTCATCAAAGAGTGACGTTCCGCCACTAGAGGGAAATTCCACAGCTCTCAATTCATTTCTATGGGATTTTGCAAGGCCTATTTATAAATGAGTGAAGTGAAAGTTCACCCTTTGATGAATATGCCTTTAAAAATAGAAATGAATTGAGAGCTGTGGAATTTCCCTCTAGTGGCGGAACTTCACCATTTGATGAATCTCCCCCCTAGGCCTCCTATATCCCACCAACTCATACCCCTCCCCAGTACAGCTGTTAACCATCTACCTACAACACTTGTCTTTCCCACCAGGTTACCCACCACCTTTCTTCCATCCAGCTCTTTCAACTGCACTTTCTCACTCCCCTTATATTCAGTATGAGCCAATCAGCTACATCCTTTCCTCTTATGAAAAAAACCCAATGTTGACCCATTGCCATTTTTACTATACTTGGACCCATTGAATTAGATTGATTGAGTTTGCAAAGACAGACGTAGAATCTTCTTCAGGTGGAGCATCAAGTCTCCGTGTAGGACGCATGAAACAAGTAGGGCCAAACAGAACTCTTCAGGACCTTGGCTGACTGACTGGAGGACTGCACACAATGCAGAGGGTACCCACTGTTTGTTGGGAAGATATAAACAAAATTCTTATTCACTCTCTCGTCATATCACATCTAGACTATTATAACTCTCTTTTAATTGGCCTTCCCCGCCAGAGACTGTCACCTCTCCAGTCCATAATGAACACCGCCGCAAGGCTCATACACCTCAGCAACCGCTCCTCCTCTGCCATACCATTCTGCCAATCCCTGCACTGGCTTTCAAGAAATATCTTTAATGCACTTCTTTCGAGAAGCCTCCCCTCACTGTTAACTACCCAATACAACACTACATACAGTACCACATTTCTCACCCACTTAATTCGATCTTGCTCATTCCCACATCTCATGTAAAACCCCCTTACCTTTAGATTGTAAGCTCTTTCTGTATAGGGCCTTCCTCCCCTTTTTATTGGCATTGATTGTGATTGTATGTAACTCCATATGTATGTAACTCATGTGATTTAGTTGTATAAACACATTTAATTTAAAGCGCTACGCAATATGTTGGCGCTATAGAAATACATGTTAATAATAACAACATCCGTGGCCATGGATGGTTGTCTTCGAGTTATATGCCATTTCTAATGAGCCCACAGCCTGTATCCATCCACACACATCCCTACACTAGTGATCTCCAAGTTGAGAAAACCTCAACCTGGACCTGCAACCGCCTGACCCCCTCCATTTATAGACCCGCCTGCTGATGATGTCACAAAATGGGCAGGGCAGGCATGGGTATATAAAACAGGAAGTCTAATGGGCAAGGAGAGCAGGCTGAAGAGCTCAGAAGAACATGCCCGCAACCCACAAGTAGAGCAATATGGTTGGCCCAAACTCAAACAACCCACTGGTATCGGGCCAGCTTGAGCAGCTCTACCATACACTGCTACACAGAATATTGGATAAGAGATTGGTTTCTAGTTGCTTATGGGCCCCAGCTGTACTGATATACAGTTATACATAACCAGACAACATGATGGCACCAATGCGATTCTCCAGGTACCCATGAGTCTGTGCCACCATCTGGTCCTGGAGCTTACACTTTTGGCATCCCTTTACTAGTAAAACCAGTCATTGGGTTTGTTAGAGTGATTGTATTGTTGGCTCTGAGGTTTGTAAGTGATTTGGTACAAGTGGTGCCATTCTCAATGTAGTCACCCTCTGCCGGGAGTTCCATGATCATATAAAGAGACAAGACTGAAGGCTGGGTACTTTTTTTCCAGGTCCTGCAAGACATATCCTTATATTTTACAGCAGGGGGCACGTTTTTATTTAATGTTTAAATGATATTCTAGTAGACCTAAGGCATGAAGATCCAAATAAAGGAAAGATCTGTTATCTGTAAAATTCAAGGTCCCAAGCATTATGGATTACAGGTCTCATACCTGTGTCATCATTTTTTTACAAGAAGAATAGGTACCATGTGAATAATGTACCCAACAGACTATCATACATTATGAAATGAGCCCCAAGATCCCAAACAAAGAGAAGCATTTATGGATGGTCAGGAGGCCCTGGTGATGGATGGCCAGGAGGCCCTGGTGTCAGCTCCAATATCACTTGTAACAGTAACTAAAGTGCAAACGGTCAGTCCAAACAGGCCCAAACCAATACTGAATGAGCAGCTATGCAAGAAATATAAAGCTGATCTACAGGAAAATGTTGCTTTCATGAAAAGGGAACAACAGGAGAACTTCCAGCAGGGCCTTGTTGACCTTGTGTAGGAAATACCTGCTCTCCACACACAAAACCTACAAACAAAACCTACACCATTTACTGAATCAACAGGCAAGCTTGAAGCAACCGTTGTGGATATGGGGTGGGGTCCAGATGTAGCCGTTACATGAGCAGCCACATGAGGACCTGGAGAATAAATCCAATCTACGTATGGAGCACATACACAGAGCAATTTAACAGCAATTTAATCGCTCATTAAGCTTCCCAGCCAAGACCTAGCCTGTGATTGATCGGAGTCCATTCTTTTTTCCTGCCTAATTGTCATGGATTTCCTGGTTCTGAACACTGGTCCATATACCAACTGCTGCCTGCCCTGACCTCTGGCCTGTGTACTGACTGCCGCCTGCCCTGACCAGCAGTTGAGCTTCTAAATCTGAGAAAATCAGGGATATCTGTTGGATAATATTTCCTCCTTGCCCTACAATAGCAGCACTGCAGTGGTGGTGTCTGTGAATATACTTTAACACAGAAAGCTATGCTCAGCTACTAGGATGGTAACAGGAAAGAACTTGAAGGGTCCAATGGAGGCAAATAAGATTGTAGGCATACTGGTGCGGAATCATACTGGAACATGGAACATTTTCTAATTGGACCAGTGTTGTTAATGGGGTACCGCAGGGCTCTGTACTGGGTCCCTTGCTCTTCAACTTGTTTATTAATGACCTGGATGTGGCCTTGAAAGTACGGTTTGTATTTTTGCAGATGATACTAAATTGTGCAGAACTATAGGTTCCATGCAGGGTGCTGACACTTTGCTCAGTGATTTGTCTGGGAAACTGGGCAGCAAACTGGAAAATGAGGTTCAATGTTGATAAATGCAAAAATAATCTAAATGCAAGTTATACACTAAATGTCAGTGTGTTGGGAGTTTCCTTAAGTGAGAAGGATCTTGGGGTTTTTATAGATAACAAGTTGTCTGATTCTGGGCAGTGTCTGTAGCTACTAAAGCAAATAAAGTTGTGTCCTGCATAAAAAAGGGCATAAACTCAAGGGATGAAAACATAATTGTACCTCGATCCCTAGTAAGAGCTCATGTGGAGTATGCAGTGCAGTTTTGGACTCCAGTCCTTAGGAGGGATATAAATGAGCTGGAGAGAGTGCAGAGACTAAGTGCAACTAAACTGGTTAGAGGGATGAGACTGGGACACTTCAATTATGAGACTGGGAGACTGTCCAGGTTGGGCTTGTTTTCTCTGTATTACACTAAATACATTAGAGGACATTATAGACAAATATTACCCATAAAGAGGATCCGCACCAGAGGCCACCCCTTCAGACTAGAAGAAAAGGACTTTCATTTAAAGGAACAGAGTAGGTGGTTCTTCACAGTGAGGACAGTGAGGTTGTGGAATGCACTGCCGGGTGATGTTGTGATGCTCATTCTGTTAATGACTATAAGAGGGGGATGATTTACAGGACAGACATAATACAAAGGCTATTGTCATACTAAACTCTACAGTTAGTATATGGTTATATATAATGTATGTGAGTGTATGGAGGGGTGTGTGTATATGCTGGGTTTTAATTTGGAGGGTTGAACTTGATGGACTTTGTCTTTTTTCGACCCAATTTAACTATGTAACTATATACTACTATGGCAGCCATTACAAGAAGAGTTCTGGGTGTATAAACAGCTGTGATATCAACCCACAGACACCACAAACTGACTGGATTGTGTTTATTGTTATATGGTTCATTATCTCACACTTCTACAGCAGTATGGACATACATCAAACACCCAATGGATATGATATACTGTATATCTGCTAAGTTTATATACCGACTGAAAACCCAGGACATTGCTTTCATATCCAATGAAATGGATATGAAAGCAATGATCTGAATGGTTGCTACAGGCAACAGCACATGTACACTATGTCCATTTGTGAATCAGCTCCACTTTGTATGAAATGGTAGAACTGAGCCCATAGCTGCCCAGCACAATCAGCACAACCCAGCACTTTCCAGTTGCACCCTGTTTTTCCTATCTGTGTGTAACTGTAAATGTCTCTTCAGACTATTCTGAAAGCCAAAGGATTTGCCGCATTCAGTGCAGGGATACGGTTTCTCCCCCGTGTGGATCCTGAAGTGCCTCGTGAGGCTGTTCTGGATGGCAAAGCATTTACCACATTCCGAGCAGGAAAATGGTTTTTTCCCACTGTGAGTTATAAAATGTCTTTGCAGATATCGCTGAGTTTTAAAGCATTTGCCACACTGGAGGCAAGTGATGGGGTTCACCCCCGAGTGCGTTGTGATGTGTTTATCCAGCTCGCTCTGAAACCCAAAACACTTCCCACATTCAGAACAGGCCAATGGTTTCTCTCCCGTATGAATCATCAAGTGTTTGCTGAGATTGCTCTGAAGCCCGAAGCTCTTGCCACATTCATAACATGCGAACGGCTTCTGTCCTGTGTGAACTCGCACGTGCTTGCTACGTTCACTCTGCAACCCAAAGTACTTGCCACATTCTGAGCACGAATGCGGCTTTTCCCCTGTGTGAGCGGTCACGTGTTCCTTAAGGGTGGCCTCTGACCCAAAGCACCGGCCACATTCAGAACGAGATGACTCCTCCTCTTTTGTTGCACCTCCGTGAGTAGTCACATGTTCTTTAAGGTCGACTTCTGACCCAAAGCGCTGACTGCATTCAGAGCAAGAAAACGGCTTCTCTCGTGGGTGACATATAGCCATGTGTTTCTTGAGACTGCTTTCCAAGCCAAAACACTGACTGCATTCAGAACATGACAATGTTTTATTGCCTGTGTGAGTGAGAAGGTGGGTCTCAAGGTCATTAGTTAAATGTGCATTATCTTCTGTCTCGCCCAAGTCCGAGCACGGGGTTGCTTGCTCTTCTCTCTCCCCTTTGTGAATCCTGCGATGCACCTTAAGGTGCGATTGTTGTGCAAAGCGTTTCCCACATTCGGAGCAAGCGATTGGTTTGTCTCCTGTGTGGGTCCGGTAGTGAACCTTGAGGTGTGAGTGCTGTGCGAAACACTTGCCACATTCTGTACAAGAGAATGGCTTCTCCCCAGTGTGGATAACGGCATGTTGAATAAGGTTGCTCTTCAGCCGAAAGCATTTCCCGCATTCTGAACAAGCAAAGGGTTTCTCTCCTGTGTGAATTCGGAAATGTCTATAGAGTTCAGTGTGGCACGCAAAGGACTTCTTACACTCTGAGCAAGTCAACGGTTTCTCCCCCGTGTGAGTTCTATAATGCACAATAAGCTTAGAGCGACTAGTGAAACCCCTGCCGCACTCTTCACAAGCAAACGGTTTATCCCCCGTTAAGTGAGTTCTCTGATGTTCTACCAGTTTTGCACGCCGCGTGAAGCATTTCCCACACTCGTCACAAGCAAACGGTTTCTCTCCAGTGTGAGTTCTGAAATGCTCTATTAGTTTGGCACGGCGGGGGAAGGATTTCCCACATTCAGAACAAGGGAATGATTTGACTCCTGTGGGAGTTCTCTGGTGAAGATCTTTATAGGCGATAATATGCTGGAGCCTGTTAGTCCCGCCCTGAGAGGTAGGTGTCCACTGTCCAGAAACAGTTGCTGGAGCCAATCTCTTATTTGTTTTAGATTCCTTCTCATGTGTTTGAGTTCCCTGCCTTGACCCCATAACTGTAACAATGCTGTACCCCAATTCCCTTCCTTCTGCCTGATGAACTACCTCCTCTTTAATATCATGGAAATGAGGGTCAGAAGTTGGGTCGCTGCCTTGTTTTGGCAGAGAAAGTGGGTGGGAACCTTCTCCTCCTTCCCATGAAGCCAGTTCCTCTTTAATCCCATGATCAATATTATTGGGTGGAGCAGCTGGAAAAATATTTGGGAGAGATTGTCCTTCTTGGCAAACAGCTTCTACTGCCTCAGTCCTGCTGAATTTATTGTCACGGTAAAATGTGGATTCTTCATGCACTTTATCATCTCTCTGATCTTCCTCTGTACAATCTGCCAGAGAAACAGACAAGCTCAGTGTGATGCATGTGTCCTCCTGCTCCTAGCCCATTGGCTTGTTGCTCAACTGTGGGGCCCCACTTGTACTCTGTCTAAATGTTGTTTCTTTCTAAACCCAAACCCATTAAAGTTTCCTGCCTGTACGTCGGGTGTTGTACCGTTTCCTGCCTGTACGTCGGGT
>JAMBMQ010000086.1:3589-36891 GCA_024363595.1 Xenopus borealis | reverse complement strand
GGAAGTGTTACTTTATATAAAGGGGAGTAGATACAGGGAACAGCCTCCCAGCAGGGGTGGAAGGACTAATACAGTAAAGGAATAGGAGGGTGAGAATGGAGGAGGGGTAGATAAGGGTGTGTGGGTCGGGGGATATTGGGGGGTTGGTCTCTGATACAGTGAAATGTTTCATGATACAGACTGAGTCTCTAGTGATTATGTCGGAGGGTGAGAGAGGATTGTGGGACAGACAGACGCACTTGTTCTGTGCAGCAGGTGGAGCATAAAAGACTCATTGAAAAGGGGAAACTGGAGCTGTGTTTGTGCCTCTTAATATTTAATATATTGGAGGAAACTGGATACTGAGCCCAAGTCTCTATCCCAGAACTCAACTTGGTGTTAATAAAATCCACAGACAATTCCCTGGTGTAAAACTAATAAGCACAAGAGCTGACACTCTAATTACCAAGTTTTGGTGCAACTTTGGGTTTTGCTCCTCCCCTTCTCCTTCAGTGACACCCCCAGCTACAGAATATTGCCCCATATCTCAGGTTCTCTTGCCCTCATTTAATATTAATAAGAGGTATCAGCTCACAGCTACTCCCACACTCCTCCACTCCTGCAACTCCCCGCACCCTCTCCCATCCCTCCTCATTCCCAAGAGACGTCACCCCCATACTGCTGCATCATGGGATAATCAACCTCCTGGGACTCAATACCCCGGGAGCTGCTGGGGGGCTGCATAGGAATCTGATGAAGGAGGAGCTGATACAGGTAAGGGGGGCACTGAGCTCATATATGGGGGTGACCACAGGCTGGGCCAGGGGGTAATTAGGCTGCACCCCCAGTCTTTATTATACTGTCATTACTAAGTTTGTATCTGGTGCACAAGAGCTTACAATTAAAGCTTCTGAAGGATTCTGGCAAGAAAATAAAAGAGAAACAACTCTGTCTCCTTTAAAGGGGAAATCCACCCAAAGGGATGTAATCACTATTGAACCCAGTGTTTGTCTGGCTGTTTGTGTTCTCTGCACTGCTGGTTCTGAGTCCTGAAACCATGGAGCAGCAGCTGCAAGATGAATGTGTATTGTTGTAGTTCTGTCGGTGCGCGGCCCAGTCAGATGTATTGTTACTGTTGTGAGGGCCCCAGGGCCACTGATCTTCCTTTTACTTTCTTTAACTCGTGCTGTTCCCAAACTGCACCATATTACCACTTATGAACCCCCTTATACCACCCCTACCCTGACTCTGCTCCTCCTCTGTACTCTCCTGATGCATCTCCTCTTAAAGGATAAGCAAACCTTTAAAATAAGTGGTAGTAACAAGGACGAGGGGCTATTCTTTTGCAATGTACATTCATTATTTATTTTGTTTTAATTCCAAGATATTAAGGGATACATGTACTGTTAATATGAATGAATTGTGTTCCAACAGCGCCACCTGCTGGTCAGTTTCCCACCAGTCTGACCACCAAGTAGTCAAGGAAGTTGTCAGGAGAAAGAAAGAGGCTGATGTTCTTCTGCTTAGGAAAGATGTGAGAAAGGTTTCTAATTTTATTCCTAAGCAGAAGAACATCAGCCTCTTTCTTTCTCCTGACAACTTCCTTGACTACTTGGTGGTCAGACTGGTGGGAAACTGACCAGCAGGTGGCGCTGTTGGAACTAAATTCATTCATATTAACAGAACATGTATCCCTTAATATCTTGGAATGAAAAAAATAAATAAATAATGAATGTAGATTGCAGAAGAGCTTAGCCACAAAGCAGAGCAGGACTACTGTTTCCAATTCACTTATTTTTAAGGTTTACTCATCCTTTAAGAATTTTCCCCATCCAGTTGACCAGAGGTCCCTGTGCCGGCCCGATAACCCGGGGGCCCATATGGGGGTTTATAAAGTCTCCCCAGTAGAGATCCCATGCACAACAGTGTCTAACAGACGTTTCCTATTATTTTCAGAGTTGGCAAAGGGGTATTTTCAGCCATGAAGCTTGGAAAGACTCGCCCACCCAAAGACGAGAACAGGAGGCAAGGTAATGGCAATCATTGGCTAATGAATTCCACTGGCCTGATGGCCACAGGAGTCCTTGTGCTCATGTAATAATGGATTATAATGAGACTTTCTGTGACCTGCCCCTTATCCACCCACAACCCCACCCACTTCCTTGTAAGCGCTGGATTTTCGGGGGTCCTTGAATTGGAGCCATCCAGTTTTAATAGGACTATTGGCAAAGGGGCAGCAAATGAATGCAGGACATGAGCACAGAGCACCTTTTAAGTATTCACAGGAGAGTAGAGATAATGAGCTCTGTATAAACAAGCCCCTCCTTCACCACGATTGCTGCCTGCGTCTCAGGTTTGCAGATAAGGAGGAGCTCATTACACAGGGTCTATAACTGTGGGATGGTAGTATGATTAATTGCTTTCTCCTCCACCCACTATTACTCTGTGAAACCAAGAAAATGAATGAACATTCAAGTGTCCCGTCATTGTTGTGCACTGATCATCCTAATAGGGAAATTAATATTAATTAATTCAATTATTAATTAAAGTCTATTTAATACGATAGCCATTGCTTATCTCTGTACCATTTTGAACTCAAATAGGAAATTCCTAGTCATTGTGGAATTAAAGGCCAACTAACAGGGATATATATCACTTTGCAGATGAACCTGCTGTTCTGGATACAGATGACTTGGACAGGAGAGCAATCAGACTGGCGGGAGGTCTGGACCCTGACACCATATCTCTCGCCTCCGTTACAGCCCTCACCACCAACGTGTCCAATAAAAGGTGATGGTTATCAGAGCGATGGGTGTTAGTAACCGGAGACACAACAAGGAATGTTCTGTGTTCAACAATAAGCCATTCTGTCTCCTGCTCTGTCTAAAGGGGAAACTGTAAAGAGGCAAATAAGTTCTGTCTGGATCTCACCCACACTGGCCCACTGGCCAGTTCCCACAATGGTGACGAAGAGGTTCCTCAGTGAGGAAAGGAATGAATACATGTGAGGGGTTAGTGGTTTCATATGAACAACTCATACACCTCATTAATACCTTGTGTCTCTTGCCTTTATAGGTCCAAACCTGATATCAAAATGGAGCCAAGTGCTGGAAGGCCAATGGATTACCAAGTAGGTTATGGGAAGACCTTGTAGATGTGACCATGTTCGATGCAGGACATTTGTCTTCCTTTAATCACTTCTCATAATATTTTTCCTGAATTGTGCCCTCCTTTACCATTATTAGTACCTTTTCTTTACTTTCATTAACAGTCTAATCCCAGATAGTTATGGAATGGGCAACCCCTATGAACTAGTATAACGATAAAACCATAGGATCGAGTAGAGGAAGGAAGCTTTGGATGGACTTAGGGCTCCATTGAGTAGGATTTAAGATGGAGCATTAACAGATAAATACCAGATAGTTATGGAATGGGCAACTCAGATGGACTAGTATAACCCTAAACCCATGGAATCCAGTAGGGGAAAGAAGCTTGGGATTGACATAGGGCTCCATTGAGTAGGATATAAAATGGAACATTAACAGTCTAATCCCAGATAGTTATGGAATGGGCAACCCCTATGAACTAGTATAACCATAAAACCATAGGATCGAGTAGAGGAAGGAAGCTTTGGATGGACTTAGGGCTCCATTGAGTAGGATTTAAGATGGAGCATTAAGAGTTAAATACCAGATAGTTATGGAATGGGCAACCCAGATGGACTAGTATAACCCTAAACCCATGGAATCCAGTAGGGGAAGGAAGCTTGGGATTGACATAGGGCTCCATTGAGTAGGACTTAAGATGGAACATCAACAGTCTAATCCTAGATAGTTATCGAATGGGCAACCCATATCGACTAGTATAATACCCATAAAACCATAGGATCCAGTGGAGAGAAGGAAGCTTGGGATGGACATAGGGCTCTCCCTGAGCAGTTATCAGTGTAATACCAGGTAGGGAGTTGGTGAAACCATATGAATCAGTAACCATAAAACCATAGGATGGAGTATGGGAAAGAAGCTTGGGATGGACACAGGGATTCCCTGAGGAGGAGCTAAGATGGATCACTGATCTGATCTCAGGCGGTTAGGGAATAGGGAACCCAGATAGACCAGTAACAATGAAAACACCTGATCCAGAAGAGAGAAATCCAGAGTTAACATGGGCATACACATAAAGGTTTGGTTTGGCCATGCACATGCTGAGTTAAATCAGGATGGTCTAATCATTGGCCAACCCTGGGCAATAGTTAGATCATAATGAAGGTAGCTGACCTCATAATAGGGCTGATGCAGTCTTTTGAACTTCACTGATTAATGTCTGGATAGATATTGGTCAAAAAGGCCAACACAGAGACCAATAGGCTGCAGGTTCAGTCTGGGGTGGGGTCAGTATATATCAGTCCATGTATGGTCAGCCTTAGACACATGCTCCCCTGAGCAGGATGTAGATGGTACATTCCTATTCTGATCTCAGGAGTGAGGAACCTGATGAGGAATCTCCAAGCTGCCTTTCATTTCTCCATTCTCTGGTTCTTTGGATTCCAAGTTTCTCTTTTATTTAATTTCCTTTCTTTCCACTCTGTTTTTGTCTGTGTGAGTGCAATTCCATTTCTTTCTACAGGTGAGCATCACAGTGATAGAAGCCCGGCAGCTGGTGGGATTAAACATGGATCCGGTGGTGTGCGTAGAGGTGGGAGATGAGAAAAAATACACGTCCATGAAAGAATCCACCAACTGCCCCTACTACAATGAGGTAAGTGCCCCTGTTCATTGTCAGACCCTCAGCCTATTGGTTCCCAGTGAGGAAACAGATTCATATTCCAAATATTACATAGAAACTATTATCTGTTTGTTATAAAAAATCAGAGGGAAAGAGTAATCCAAGGAATCTTTGTACTTGTGTCTGGATACAATGCATAAGGTTTTATATTGGGGAAAACATTTTTTTATACTTTTGAATCACTTTAAAGGACATTTGCGTAGATCCCAGAAATAAGGGTCAATGTTAAAGGATGGACAGGGGATGAGAGGAGGGACGTGTATGTGCCCCAACCACCCACCCACCGCTGTATTCATGGGGGGCCAATGTAGGTCTCTACTCTCAGAACTGAAGCACAGAGACTTGTGTTGATCCTGCAAAGTGCTGGGTGGGTTGTGTCTACTTATTATCAACGACCCCTTTTTAGGAAGCTGCCGCTCCTGGGGGTGTTTCTTACCATCTGTGCAACCTTAATGACCAACAAACTGGGCATACATTGTAAGATCTGCTTGTTTGGCAAAGTGATGGACCCTGGGTAACTGGATCATAACTGGGGCCTATGGAGAGGACGTTGTCCATTGGGATTGTCCAACCCTTAGATATTGATCCATCAGGACCTCCCGGGGGCTCCATACGATGTCAAAGTTCTTTGAAAGCGAATGACTGGGCAGTCTGGTTCAAACACATTGACTATGAGGTTTTCTGGTATAACAAATATTGGGCTTTCTATATTTTCATTAAAAAAGACATATTTGCTAATCCCAGTTCCTACTCTCTCCTCCCAGTACTTTGTCTTCGATTTCCATGTGCCGCCGGACGTGATGTTTGACAAAATAATCAAACTGTCAGTAAGTGGCTTTTCTCTTCTCTGTGGCCTGACACCAGGCTGAGTGATTGCCCCGTGGGACTTACTCTGTATAGATCTCCGCGCCGGCCTCTCCTCCTTTGGGTTTTATCTCCATTGATTGGATTTCTAGCGACATTTATCTAATGTTATCCCTGCTACACACACTCATTGTACAGCAACATCCCCAGCGCACAAATTGGACGCGGCACCGGGTCCTCGATCATTTACTTGCTACAGAATATCTAGGGTTGAAGGAAGAGACAGGGAAGTTCCTAGTTGTTAGGGTCAGACTTCTCTTAGCAACCAGGTATTTGGTTAAGGGGTATTCTAGGAAATGAACAGGATGATTAGTAATAGCATTATAATAAAGGGATAATTTGTTTAGATAAAGATAATGGGCTCTGTATAAATGCCACCCTTTCCTAAGCTGCAGCCTATGTTCCCTTTTGAGATAAGGAGAAACTCATTATGCAGGGTTTTACCTGGGGACTGGTATGTTACAACCTACTCCTCTGCAAACAGTGACTCTTTAGAACCAGGGAGAAGTTTTTAACTGAAAGTTGATTAAAATGATAAGTATGTTGAGTACAAGCCCTACTTCTTGAGCGAATGCTAAAAAGTGGTATAGTGCCCCTTCAGAGGTACCAGGGGAGCCTATTTGCTTCTTCACACCCTCTGAGTCCAGTTTTGCTGTATTCTGTGTCATTAGGTGATCCATTCCAAGAATCTCCTCCGGAGCGGGACCTTGGTGGGCTCCTTTAAGCTGGACGTTGGCACTGTGTATACACAGCCTGGTAAGTCTGACATCTTCAGGTGTTTCTCAGTAGTGATGGGCATTCATTTCCTACAACCCACCCTAACCTACCCTTTAACTCACCCCATGCCCAACCTAAACTTTCCAGATATTTTCTAGACCCACCTCCTCTGGTGGCATCAGACATGGGTGGAGACCAGGAATACATATATATACAATGCCAGAAATTACAGCCAAGAGAGACTCCATGGGGGATTCAATAACTATGTAGATGATTTCTTCCAAGGATTCAGTCAGTAAGGCAGTGGTCCCCAACCAGGGGCTCATGAGAAACCTAGTTCACCAACCCCTTGGATGTTGCTCCCAGTTGACTCAAAGCAGGTGCTTCTTTTTGAATCCGAGGCTTGGAGGCAAGTTTTAGTTGCATAACTACAAACTGCCAAACAAAGCCTCCTATGTGCTTCCAGTCCACACAAGGGGTACCAAGTAGCCAATCACAGCCCACAAATGGCACCATTAGGAACATTTTTCATGCTTGTGTTGCTCCCTGACTCTTTTTATATAGGTGAAAAATGTTGGGGACCTCTACAATAAAGTATTAGAGATTGAAGAAGCTGTTATTTTAAAGAGCTTTTCAACCTACAATCATTCCACATTCTCACACTGTATAATAAGTGGGACAGGGCTGCAGGAATGTATTTACCAGTTCCTGATCCCGTTCGCCTCCCAGAGCACCAGTTCTACCACAAGTGGGCGCTTCTCTCTGACCCTGATGACATCACGGCGGGGCTTAAAGGTTACCTGAAGTGTGACATCGCCGTGGTCGGAAAGGGGGACAACATTAAGACCCCTCACAAAGCCAATGAGACGGACGAGGATGATATCGAAGGGTAAGTCAACTGTTTCCTTCTGTCTTTAATGCGTGGGTTTTAAACTATAGAAATAGAGTAGAAAAGGTGTGAAAAATCCAACGCTGTCCTGGAAATGAGGTGTAAAGCTTTTAGCAGCAAAATGTTTATTATTTTATATGTGTTGATGTTCTACATGAGAGTTTAAGGGAGTGAGGGCAGTGACCCTGTGTTTAGCCAGCACTGGATATGGAGGTTTATATATCAGAGTGATGGGGCTACTGGTCCCACATCAATTAATTCTCCTATGTCTCCAGCTCAGCTTTAATAAGCGGCTCTGTGAGGTTCTAGTGTTTTGTTCCACACTGATTTGTCACACCGTGTCCGTGCCAGCGCCTCTTTATTCAGCCGACGTGACTATTGGCCCCATTGTTCTGAGCTGCTGCTCCACGGCCGGGGGGGGGGGGGGGGGGGGGGGGAGGAGGATAAAGAGCCAGGGATTTCCTTCAATAACCCACCAGCTCACTGAGGTGAATCTAACGGTTGATTCTCTGCAATGAGAGGGACATTATTAAGGACATGGACCTCTGCTGAAATAGTTTCCACTTCAGCTTAAATTGCCCTGAAAAAAAGCAAATTCTAATCCACAGGCAAATGGGAAATGGCTTCTTTCCTCTACTTGGACTCCTGCAAATGTATTGAGATACGATCTTATACCTTCCTACCAATAATGTGTATTTTATACGAACTAAAAACATTTGTTAATGTAAACATCAGTTCTCTGATATATTTGAATGCAAAACAAGAGCAGTGTCCTCTCCACTGATCCCTGGAATGAGAGATGGGTCAGGGAGTGGATCCCATTACATTGCTGTTGGGTCTATAGATAGAAACTCCCATGGTGTTGAACTTGTAGCAGTTTGCCCTGTTCTTTGGGAATCTGGAACCTTTGGGTCCGGCAGAACCCTAGTCTGACGCTTGAAGGTGCCCCACTACGTAACTTTAAGGTTTCAAGCATGGAGCATTTCTTAAGGGTAAATGATTCCATTCTATGGTGCCAACATGCAGATATTTAGTATATTATGCATTCATCTACATCATGTGAGATCCAACAAGGATAGCATAGAATCAAACAGTTAGAATTTGTTCATGACATCAAAAGCTCTCTTTTAGAAGCATGTCAATAGGGGAGAATATTCTTGGCATGGGACATGGTAGGGCCCATCACAGAACCAGTGTTAATAGTTCATTTGTATTTTGCCTGACGAAGGGACCTGTGTGCTCCGAAAGCTTGCAATTGTTACTTATCCAGTTAGCCAATAAAAGGTATCACCAAACTTTACATTTTTTACGAACCAGTGTTAGGAAAGAAAAGTGGGGGAAAATGATTGGTGAGGCAAGAGAGTAGGGCAAGGTGTAAGCAGTATCCAGTTATTATAGTGCTGCCTCACCTAAAGTTCTTCAGTTGCCTTACAGCTCTAACACAGATTGTTTTGCCCCATGAACAAGAGTCCTGGTAACATCACAGCTGTAGCAACTCATCTGCCCCATGCCATTGCCCTTAACTATATAAGTCTAAATTGGAAAGGTGACACAAGTTATTACTTCTGATGATTAATAGGAACTTGCTGCTCCCGGATGGAGTCCCCCCAGAACGTCAGTGGGCTCGGTTCTACGTCAAGATCTACCGCGCTGAAGGCTTGCCCAGGATGAACACCAGCATCATGGCCAACGTCAAGAAAGCTCTCATTGGAGAAAACAAAGACTTGGTGGACCCCTACGTGCAAGTTTCCTTTGCAGGGCAAAAGGTATAGAAACTATACAATTGGCTCAGGGTGAAATTATGCTCAGATGGGGTCAGGTGCAGGGAGCCATCTTCTCATATATGGTTGGTGGAAGCCCACCAGGAATCTGTAGACAGATGGTTTAGAAGGTTCTAAATGGGCACCATGCTGAGGAGCATACAACAATGTGGAATAGTGTATGTAGGTCAGTCAGGGTGCTGGCAGGGAATTTAAGACTAGAAGGCCAACTAAAGCCTGGGTCCATCTAGAGATCTCTTGACATCTTACTTAACCTGCCCAGCATGGAAACCCAGGTTGACCTGTTCTTACTAATTAGTCAAATCTTTTCATTATATGACATGTACTAGGCTGGAGTTAAAGCAGTAAAGGCCATGCTGAAAGACTGATACGGTCGAGGGGTTTTCTCCGGGTCACATGACCTATGATTTTAGGGATTACCATGGGCAGCAGAGCAGTAACATTAGAATCCAATGGCAGACAAAAATTAAAATTCCACGGAGACAGGAGAGAATTGAATATATTCAGAGTAAAGTACATTGACTTAGGAGCAGAGCAGATTAGCTGGGTATTAGCACTAACAAATTCTCTTTTTATAATACACTCCACTGCCTTTGTCATATTATCTTCATAAAATAAAAAATATCCTTGGGAGGCAGAAACATCTCATTGTAAATCCTGCAGATGGCTATAATGAAATGACTCCTATTTCAATAAAACCGTATGACTGCAATCAGAACAACTGGGCTGGAACTCAGGCAGCGGATCTATGCACCATCATTGCCAACCCAACAGTGCCACCTGCTGGGAACACACATTGTGCCCATTCCATTTCTGCTGCATGTGAAACAAAGGCTTGTTGTATATGGCCAATGTTGTTGTTGTATTGTGATATGCCCTATCTATCTATCACACAGCGCTATGAAATGTTAATTATAATAATCTCTGTTGGGCATATAACAATTCACCCAAAACCAGAGAAAAGGTTTCCCTTATTTATTAGAATGTATAATGTGAAATGAGATAAGGAGCTACAGCTGGCCGTCCAGACATTTACGAGTAGATTTTCTTTCCTTTAGGGAAATAAACCTAGAAATGCATATTTTTAGTAGTGATTTACTATCTCCGTTTGGTAATTGCTTAAAGATCTGAAGAGCATTATTGTATTCTATAAGAAACACGGCCACAGTACCAGCACAATACTAACAAACGTAGCAATACTGTAACGAATTAATCTCTTCTTGATCCTACCATAGAGGGCAACTCTAGAGAAATCTACAAGGCCTCCATCTCTAAAGGGAACAGATCTCTAGAACATTGATAACATAAAAAGAGCATTTAGGTGAACACTTTGAGGGATAAAAAGAGACAGCCTTGAAGGTCAATAAGAGTATTTAAAAATGTTCTCCTTGATGTTTGGAGAAGCCAATGTATTGCTTAGGAAAATGGAGAGGCATTGAGTCATGTGAGCATTGACTTGCTAGAAGAATGGAGAAGCAGAAGAGTTGTTGGTGAGCTGATGACCATTAAATTGCTAAAAGAATGAGAGAAAATGATTGGGTGGTGGGCTGTATGAGCATTAATTTTCTTGAAGAACAAAGACACAGATTAGATCAGTTTGGACTGAGACGTGTCAGCATTGACTCGCTAGAAGAATGAGAGGCAGAGGAGATGTTGTTGAGCTTATGACCATTAAATTGCTTGAAGAATGAGAGGCAGAGGAGATGTTGTTGAGCTTATGATCATTAAATTGCTAGAAGAATGAGAGGCAGAGGAGATGTTGTTGAGCTTATGACCATTAAATTGCTTGAAGAATGAGAGGCAGAGGAGTTGTTGAGCTTATGATCATTAACTTGCTAGAAGAATTAGAGGGAAACAATTGGTTGGTGAGCTGTATCTATCATTTTATAGAAGAACAGATACACAGGTTAGATCAATTTATTGAGGTCCATAAGCATTGGCTTGATAGAAGAATAGAAAGGTAGACAAGGGATTGGTCAGCCATGTAAGCATTGATTAGCTAGAAGAAAGAGAGGAGTTGTTGGTGAGCTGTATGAGCATTGACTTAATAAAGGAGTAGAAAGGCATCTACATTGCTGGTAAAATGTATCAGTATTCACTTTATAGAAAAATGAAGTAGAAGATGAGTGGTTATTTAGATGTTTGTCCCGTTTACCCGCAGGGTAAGACATCAGTGCAGAAGAGCAGCTACGAGCCCATGTGGAATGAGCAGATCATTTTCACGGAGATGTTCCCTCCCCTGTGCAAGAGGATGAAAATACAGATCAGAGATTCAGACAAGGTCAACGATGTCGCCATCGGGACCCACTTTATCGACCTGAGGAAAATTTCCAACGAGGGAGACAAAGGCAAGTATAGAGTTTATGGTTACACTTCTGGTACCAGGTAGGCTGCACCGACTAATGTGTTACAAATAGAATGGAAGAAATAAAAAAAATCCATCAGGAACATTTGTAGGCCGAATACTCTCCAGAGCAGAGACAATAAAAGCTTTTTGATTCCAAAGCTGTTGGATGATGTCAATATTTCATTGTTGCTTGCTCTTGATCAAGCCGCTCTTTCTCCTGAGTTTGGCTTATTGCTGCTTCAAAGGCCTCTGCCTTCTCCTCAGTCCTCCGCTTAATAGGCCTTCTTGCTGTATTATGAAAACATAAGAGAGACCTCATTAAAATATCAAGCCTGGCCTGACAATATTCTTTTGAAGCCAACGCCTGGAGAACTTTAGAAGGCACAAGACAAAGAAGCAGTGTATCAATATTTGAAATTAAATATACTTGTACCCTACACAGAGGTTTTGACGTCATCTTGAGAATAAGCTTCACAGACACAGATATAAAAGGAAACTTCTGGCTTACAGAATGTGATAGAAGTACATTATAGACCAATAAAAGTCCTATGCTCAACGCAGTGCTTGACGTCAGTTACAAAAATGTCTGGCCCATAAGGCATTTGATAAGCACCCAATAAAACCCTAAATATGGATTTTCTTAAAGAAACAATGCAGAATTTATAAAAACTAACATATTTGTTAACTTGGGTTGTCTCTTTTCTCGTTGCACCATGTTCTAGTCTGATCCAGTGCTTAGAGACGCATACATTCACTTGCCACTCTTTATGGGGCTGAGGAATGGGGTTCATTAGCTGTGTTGCACATAAAACATAGGGTGCAAGCAGCTTCTTGTGTTAATCGAGAAGTCATACTAGCAAGTGTGGGGGGACATTAAGGATGATTTTTTTGTTGGATTGATCACATCACATTTCATATGATCTTTTATATGGGAAAGCCTACCTATTAGTGATGTGCTGGGCCAGGAAAAATTCCACCTGCACATAACCTAAAAACCCAGCCCACAACCAATAAAACATTAACCCGCACATGACCCTCACCAACAAAAAGTTGTGTTTTTAGGACCTGTACCCAACCAGTACCCATGTCTTCTTTTTCTGTATGCTACTTATACACATCTTTGGTTCCAAGTCATAGAATCTTTGGAAACAGAGGTGGAGTGTACATCCCCAGTGCCCGCACCCAACCATAACCCACAATGGTCACCCCTGTTTCAACCCAAACCTGCCCAACTGGTGGTAAACCTGTGGGTAGTGGGACAACCGGCACTTCACTATTACCCACCCTAGATCTTGCCTCTATATACCTGATTTTGTTAGAGCCGATAGAAGCGTTGATGCATTTTTCTGTTGGGTAAGCACAGAGGTGGTGGATGTTCACAGCTAAGTGATTTTGCTGAACCAGGACACATTGACGGCATCTTTCATAATGAGGATCAGGAAATATTTCACTCTATTAGAACTTGGCTGCTTACAAAGAAACCTAATGAAAGTTTGTAATGCTTGAGATTTCACCAGCGGTGCAGTTGCATAATGAGCGATCATTAATATTGTATTGTACTTCCAGTTTTAAATTGATTTTAAAATATAAGAGCTTGCTCTCATGTTAACAAACTTGTTTTGAAGGCAGAACTCAGCATTTGTTAGTAGGGACCTATCCATTGATATAAATAAAACCTTAACAGAAATCCATTGATCACTTAGTGTCTATTTACTGTCCATTAGGTAAGGTTTCTAGCACAGAGAACCATCGGGTGAATCCTCATTCTAACCCTTCTGTATGTGCAGGTTTCCTTCCCACTCTTGGCCCAGCCTGGGCGAATATGTATGGCTCCACCCGCAACTACACACTCATGGATGAGCATCAAGATCTGAACGAGGGGCTTGGAGAAGGTGTCTCTTTCCGTGCAAGGCTGTTGTTGAGTCTCGCTGTTGAGATATTAGATACAAGCAATCCAGAGCTCACCAGCTCCACAGAAGTTCAGGTTGAAGGAGCTCAACCAGTGGCAGAAGTAAGAAGAACATTGTGTTGGCCTATAATTCATTAAGAATGTCACAACATGACAAATACACATATCCAGAGCAGTGACTAGTAAAATAACTGACACATGGGCTAATCAGAATTTACAGGTCCATTATCTTCAATGCTGTAAAGGTCTGCCTAATAACCACAAACTTTACTCCACTGTTACATTTTACCTGACCTCTCTGCTTTTTCATCCAAAATACATGACCTCCCTAGATGAAGGAGGTTCCTATTGTCACAAACTTATTCTTGTGTCAACAATTTTCTTTACTGTCTCTATTTGCAATACTGTCTCCATTTTGTTCTATTTTTTTTTTACTTTTCTTTTTGTTTCCATCTTGTTCTTCGATCTTGACCTACTGTCTCCATCTTGTCCGAATGTCTCATTTTGCCCTACTGTATCCACCTTGTTCTACAGTTTCCATCTTCTTCTACTGTTGCCATCTTGCTGTACTGTCTCCATCTTGTCCTACTATCTCCAACATGCCCTACTGTCTCCATCTTGCCCTTCTGTCTCCATTTTGTCCTACTGTCTCCATGTTCTACTGTTTCCACCTTGTTCCACTGCCTTCATCTTGTCCTACATCTTGTCCTTCCATCATCTTCTATTGTCACCCTCTTGACCTACTGTCTCCATTTTGTCCTACTGTCTCCATCTTGACCTACTGTCTCCATTTTGTCCTACTGTTTCCATCTTGACCTACTGTCTCCATTTTGTCCTACTGTCTCCATCTTGACCTACTGTCTCCATTTTGTTCTATTGTCTCCATATTGTCCTACTGTCTCCATCTTGTACTACTGTCTGCATCCTGTTCTACTGTTGCCATCTTTCCCTAATGTCTTCATTTTGTTGTACTGTCTCCATCTTGTCCTACTGTCTCCATCTTGTCCTACTGTCTTCATCTTGTTCTACTGGCTCATTTTTCTTTACTGTCTCCATCTAATTTTACTGTCTCCATCTAGTTTTACTGTTTCCATCTTCTTCTATTGTCAACATCTTGCCCTACAGTCTCCATTTTGTTCTACTGTCTCCATCTTGTTCTACTGTCTCCATCTTGTTCTACTGTCTCCATCTTGTCCTACTGTCTCCATTTTGTCCTACTGTCTCCATCTTACCCTACTGTCTCCATCTAGCCCTTCTGTCTCCAACTTGTTCCACTGTCTCCATCTTGCCCTTCTGTCTCCATCTTTCCCTACTGTCTCCATCTTGACTTTCTCTCTCCACTGTTACATGGTATTGCTGCCTTCTGATTGTTCCTACAGAGTTAAAGGATGATCAGAACAAGTGGTGAAGAGGAGCTGCAGCTGCACCATTATCTGGCCAACATTAGCAGATAAAATATTCTAACCTGACTAATTTTGAAACTGACCAATATTTGCAGATTGTGCTCTTGTCACTTTACCTGCTATCCCCACCAATCTTTATACCTACAACAGCTTAATTATACTTACCATGATGTGTAGCCCAGAGCAGCCTCTACTATTTACACTTCACCAAAGACATATCTGTCAAATATATATTACGTGTGTTAGTGTTAAGAGAGAAACCACTAAACTTTAATGTTGATGCTTTAATGCTTCTTTTTGAAAAAAAATCAGTATATTTATACATGTATAATGTGAGCTAATCTTCATCATACTGGAGTGTTACATTGTATTTCATTATTATTTCTCATTGCTCAGAACTGCACAGGTAAAATGGAAGAGTTCTTCTTGTTTGGAGCTTTCCTGGAATCCACCATGATTGATCGGAAAATTGGGGACAAGCCAATTAACTTTGAGGTCACCATAGGTATGTATTTTACACGTAATATGTTCAAAACATCTATAATTTCCCAGTTTTACAGAAGAATATACCTTGATTGGTGCTTTATATAAAATCTTTGCATATAATTGTAAATTCTGTATTGGAGCCTGTATTCTTCTAGAGCTTTTTGGGGGCTAAAGGCTGAGCCCATGTTTCAAAAACAGAAAAATATATTTGAAGTGAAAGAAAGAGGCGAATGCTAACGTTAATAATATGTGGATTTTAGGCAACTATGGCAATGAAATAGATGGAGTCTCCAGGCCAAGAATGAGAAAGAGGAAGGAAGGGGGCAACGGAGTTGAAGATGAGACAGAGCTTTTGCAGAATTCCAGTGATGATGAAGCCGATGAAGATGGAGAAATGCTATCAATCTCTTCGACACCCGCAATGAAGCCACTCATAACGGATAGGTATTGGTTTAATCCCGTTTACCCATGTAACCCCCCATAACTGGTTTAATCCTGCTCAGGAATGTAGCAAATGGTCACGGTACTGTCTCTTTAAGTTAGAATATGTTGTATTTTTTTATTCTTCAATGCCTTAAATATGAGCTGACAGTAACCTGTTCAGGGACTGATGGGATCTATTGAAAATAAAAAGTGCCAGGCTTTGTGCTACACACATTATGTTTCTCAGGCTGAGGAGACGCATTGGTTTGCCAGAAATGTTTGATTCTGAATTTATTGCTTGTTCTACTATAGGAACTACTTCCATCTGCCGTTCTTTGATAAGAAGCCCTGTATCTACATTAAGAGCTGGTGGCAGGACCAGCGGAGGAGGCTATACAATGCCAACATTATGGACAAGATCGCAGATAAGCTGGTTAGTAATTGTCCTCTTCCTTCAGCAAGTCAAGGTACAGCAATCTCATTCCCAAAGCTAAATGGAGAAAGATAAGGGGAGTCTCTGAGGAGGAGACCACACAATAGACCCCTGCAAATGATTGCCAGCCTGCGGTCAGACATGTGGGTGTCAGCTCAGGAATCTACAGACTGTCCCAAAGATGAGCTATGTCCATTCTTTGGTAGAAATTAGCCAGGCTGAAATAAAGGCAACACTTTAATACTCCTGCTTCAACCTATCACACTGATGTCCTCAAGGCCCATGTGTCAGCACCAGTCCAACCTGGGTTTCTTAGGGTGAAAACTTACTATAGTAAGTTACAAGCTACACTATTGGCTACACTGCCAATAAATGTTGCCCAAGACATGCTCAAACCTTCTTCCAATATACATTATCACCACTTTGTAGCTATGGTGCCTTTATTCAAATTATTTGAATATAAAAAAGCTTGTCCAACCTACAGTCTCCCAGCTCTTCTTGACCTACAACTTCTAGTATAATCTGACTGCCAAAATATAAATTGTGATATCACTCATGAGGCCTAGGAAAACACTGATGTGACAGCCAAAGTCACAACAATGATGATATCATTCATCTATTATAAGGAATAATGTGCCCCCAACTACATAAGCAAGTCTGTCCAACCTACTTTCTCCAAGCTGTTCTTGAGCTACAGCTTTTAGTATGGTCTCACCAACTATATAAGACTATGAAGAACTTGTCCAACTAGGCCTTCATGAGGTAGAGTTCCCTGCATTATGTGACAATTTAGATATCATGGATGTAGTCTTGATGTAGAAATAATGAAAAATGATAGGGATGAAAGATGAGTTATTCAATATACAACCCTACAGCTACTATTGACCTACAAGGTCTCCAAAAGCTAATGGCAACTGTAGTTACTCTGCCCTTTCTGCCCAACAGGAGGAAGGGTTGAATGATGTCCATGAGATGATCAAGACGGAAAAGCCTTACCCTGAGCGGCGGCTCCGAGGGGTCCTGGAGGAACTCAGTAGCAGCTGTTTGTAAGTTTGACCACAAAACAAACATCCAATGATATCACAGCCCATCTGAGATGTGTCTACATTATACAAAAAATTTATTTTAAGGCAAACTTCCAGTTTAAGCTTAGATTTAGCCCCAGTGCAATCAAATAATTCCTTTTTCCAGGGCATTAGCCATGAGGTGGGGGAGCAATTTGGTTTTCCAAGCCGGTTATAAAGAGAGAAACAGCATCAGTCAGTTGGTTGCACTGAGGAAAATGTAACACATGGGCCACATTCTCAGGAACTGAACCAACTGCCTGACCATCAGTCTCAATGTAGAAGAAGTGATGATTCAGCAGGAGGAACCGCTTTATCCATCATCATTATGGGCCTAGTGCCTAGACATAATCTGTGATTTATAGAAATAATAACTGTAGTCTATTGCCGCTCTCTAACAGTACGATTGCTACTTGGATGCTGGTGCATTACAGGGGACTGAGGAATAGATCAGCACTTAGGAAATCTGGAAGGAGCACTTATATAGGAGGGGGTCATATACTGAAGAGGAGAAGATGTATATGCCATGCTTTTAGTCCTAATTCCCATCATGGTAATTTCTACAGGCCAGTCTACCTACCACGTGTTGGCTATAGGATTTCCCTACACAGAGATTGAGTGGTATGGTCTACAAGCAACCCAATAGCTAGGGGCAGATTTACTAAGGGTCGAATTGTCGAGGGAGTTCAGCCCTCGAATTTGACTGGCGAATATTTGGCGAACAAATATCCGCCAAAAACTAATAAAATATTCACCGGTTTTGAGAGAGTTTTCGATTATTCGCCAGAATCATACAATCGAACGATTCTATGAAAAACATTTGAATATTCGCCAAAATCGTACGAATCGAACGTTCAAAGTGATTGAAATTTGGCAAAAGACTTAGAAAAAAAAGCCTTTGGGGGATTCCCATAGGCTTCTATTGCAATTCAGTAGGTTCAATCTGGGGAAGTAGGCAGTCGAATAAAAATTTAAAGGGCAGGTTCTTCAACTGGCGAATAGTCAAACGATCAAATATATATTTATTCGATATATTCGATCTATTCAATGTGACCGAATATTCTATAGTCGAAAATACTTCATTTGCATATTCGAATAGTCGCACAATCGAATATAGAGAATATTTGAGCGAATATTCGAATCCTTCACATGAATTTAGTAAATCTGCCTTAGATGAGAGCAACGTCTGTTTGAAAGCCCTGTCTGGACTACTTTGTAGATTTCCATGAAACTGGTGACTTTATGTCAAGACCTTAACCAGAATCCTCTCAGGGTGCCCAGATGAATGGCACAGCACTCAGCTACATGTTCATGGAGTCTTATAGGAAATATCATTCTCCATGACTGTTCAGAAAATGTAACCATCTTATAACCATAAAACACATGCATTTTTTTTTCAAGCCGATTTGTCACCTTGGCCAATAAAGATCAGAACCAGAATGGACAGACTAAACTGGACAGGGAGAGGCTGAAGTCCTGCATGCGGGAGCTGGTAAGGCCTTGATGCTTGATGGTTTGAGAGCAGGTTGATTGGTGGTGGACTCAGAACTCATGATTGTTTTAACCAATAGGAGAACATGGGTACACAAGCCAAGACCATGAGGTCCCAAGTGAAGAAGAACACGGTTAAAGACAAACTGAAACTGGTGCAGAATTTCCTGCAGAAGCTCCGTTTCATGGCAGATGAGGTGATTAGATGAACTAGAGGAACATCAGCTTATGGGTGTAACACAAGTCACTCTAAAACCTCCCCATGAAATGCATATTTACATCACGGCTGGCCCACATCTGATTGGCTAGGGTAGCAGCTGTAGTAATGTTTGAAGGTTCATCATTGTTTCTTTACCAACAGCCCCAGCACAGTATTCCTGATGTTTTCATCTGGATGATGTCCAACAACAAGCGCATTGCATATGCCCGCATCCCATCCAAAGACATCCTCTACTCCATTGTAGATGAGGAGACTGGAAAGGACTGTGGGAAAGTCAAGTGTGTCTTCCTTAAGGTACAATGAACTCCCTCTCAATGGCTTTTATGTCTGTTCTTTTATCTGGTTTATATTTGGTGGCAAATAAAATGTTTTGGTCGCTCTTCATGATTTCCTTTTGTTGCCTCCAGCTGCCTGGCAAGAGGGGCTTTGGGCCTGCAGGTTGGACAGTGCAAGCCAAAATGGAAGTCTATATGTGGTTGGGCCTGAGCAAGCAGCGCAGGGATTTCTTGTGTGGTCTTCCATGTGGTTTTGAGGAGATAAAAGCAATGAAAGGGCTTGGCCTGCAGTCCTTCCCACCCATCAGCCTTAGCTACACAAGTAAGAGCTCTTCCCAATTCTCATTATGCCTTTGGCAAACTGTGTTTTAAGTGATGCCATTATTAGTGGCAACAGAGTTCCTTGGGTTATTAGGACCAATTTATAAAGCACCAATGTGCAGTGCATTAAGGAGCCTCAGTTTATTAAATTAGTACACTTATAATTATGGCTTCTGTCTTACATCATGTCATTTTCTTCCAGAAAAACAAGTGTTCCAGTTACGAGCCCACATGTACCAAGCCCGGAGTCTTTTTGCAGCCGACAGCAGTGGGCTCTCCGATCCTTTTGCCCGCGTCTTCTTCAATACTCAAAGCCAATGCACAGAGGCAAGAGACAGCAGCTTTGCTATTGTAACATAAAAACACAAATGAAACAAAAAAAAGGCCCTTGTCTAGTGATCTTAAACTATAAAGTGCCAGTCTTCCTACAGATCAGGCTTATCTCCACCAAGAACCCATCATGAATGGTGAAAAGCTCCAGCGTAGTAATAGAATGTAGACAGTTGAAGGCAAATACATACCTATACTGATATTGTCATTTAACCAGGTGTTGCTTTTGCAGGTGCTGAATGAGACCCTTTGTCCCACTTGGGACCAGTTGTTGGTGTTTGACAATATCGAGCTCTACGGAGAAGCTCACGAGATGCGAGATGATCCTCCCATCATTGTTATTGAAATTTATGACCAAGACACAGTAGTAAGTGTTTGACTCTTGGTCTCATGTTGTGTTTACTGTTATCGGTTATCGGCAGATGGATTTCAGTTTCTGCAAGCACAGGTTGACAATATTAATGAATGAAATATAATGAAAAGTCCCTACTGAAAAAGGCAATTTTCATTTGTTTAGGGGAAGGCTGATTTCATGGGGAGAACTTTTGCCAAGCCCGTTGTGAAAATGGCTGATGAGCGTTACTGCTCTCCACGCTTTCCACCACAACTGGAATACTACCAGATATATCGAGGGAACTCAACTGCAGGGGATCTCTTGGGAGCATTCGAACTGCTCCAGGTGCTGGAATTAGTGCTATGAACTTAGATACCAATTCTTTTACTTAGCAAATACTTGAGGGCCCAGAGCCTGACATACCTTATATGAAACTGTACGTTTGACTTAGCAAATACTTGAAGGCCCAGAGCCTGACATACCTTATATGAAACTGTACGTTTGACTTAGCAAATACTTGAAGGCCCAGAGCCTGACATACCTTATATGAAACTGTACGTTTGACTTAGCAAATACTTGAAGGCCCAGAGCCTGACATACCTTATATGAAACTGTAAATTTGACTTAGCAAATACTTGAAGGCCCAGAGCCTGACATACCTTATATGAAACTGTACGTTTGGGATAATTGTCAAATTACTTAAAAGTGCAGTTACACAAACTAGAACCCCTCTTTTACATAAATACTGATTGTAAAACTAGTCAACACATAAATAAATGGCAGCCATTGTATCTCTCCTGTAGATTGGACCAGCAGGCAAGTCTGACCTTCCACAGATTGAAGGACCAACAGATATGGACAGAGGACCAATTCTGCCGGTTCCTCTTGGAATCAGACCAGTGCTCAGCAAATACAGAGTAGAGGTAGAATATTTAACTAGTGCTGAACCATTATTCTGTCTCTACATGTATTTATGTTTTGTATGTAACATAAAGTACTAATGCAAGTTCCAATGTCATTTTCCCCCTAAATTATAGGTCCTTTTCTGGGGGCTGCGAGACCTGAAGAGAGTAAATCTAGCCCAGGTAGATAGACCAAGGGTGGATATTGAGTGTGCCGGAAAGGGGGTGCAGTCTGCGCTCATACAGAACTACAAGAAGAATCCAAATTTCAGCACCTTGGTCAAATGGTTTGAAGTGGTGAGTTGATGAACACAATGGAGTTAATGAATGAGGCCTCACTGGATGAGGTTCTGCTGTAATAGGCAATGAGGACTGTTATATAGTTAATGAATTATTCCGATTTTATGGTGGAACGTTGACGTATCGCCTAGAATGGACATGGAAATGAATTCAGTAAATCTTTATTTATAATAATAAATTTATAATAAATGTTAACTATAGAGGCAACATTTGGGCAAGATCACCTGTTGGGGGAAAAATAACCCAATAGATCAACAGAGGAGGTGAGAGGATTCCGCCCTTGCAGATGATATTCTGATGTCCACAATTCCTTTCCAGGATCTCCCTGAAAATGAATTACTGCACCCGCCACTAAATATCCGAGTTGTAGACTGCAGAGCCTTTGGCAGATACACTCTGGTTGGTTCCCATGCTGTCAGCTCCTTACGCAGGTTCATCTACCGGCCTCCAGATAAGAATTCCCAGCAGTGGAAAACAGCAGGTATTTTGTGTTGGAATGTGTCATCCATGTATAGGTCTGCTGGACATAGAGGGAGTGGTCCTTCTTCACTGCAAGATTTCATCTACTGACTTTGTAGTTTAGTGGTTCCTAAACTATGGAGCTGTGGCCTAGGACATTTTGTGTGAATTTAATAAAGAGTGCCTTTTTACAATTTTATACACTAGAACAGTGATCCCCAACCAGTAGCTCGTGAGCAACATGTGGCTCTCCAACCCCTTGGATGTTGCTCCCAGTGGCCTCAAAGCAGGTGCTTATTTTTTAATTCCAGGCTTGGAGGCAAGTTTTGGTTGTATAAAAACCAGGTGCACTGCCAAACAAAGCCTCAATGTAGGTTACCAATCCACATTGGGCTACCAAACGACCAATCACAGCACTTATTTGGCACCCCAAGAACATTTTTCATGCTTGTGTTGCTCCCCAACTCCTTTTACTTCTGAATGTTGCTCACGGGTTCAAGAGGAAGACTTGTTTAAGGAATGCAAATTATTGAGGAGTAAAGATAAACAAATATTTGAAGGCAAAGGTGGGTAGCAGTGCAGCAGGACTTATCAGGTGACAACTTAATGCCCTTTACACCATAGTGAGGTGGCCTACAATCAATTGACAGAAATCCATTTTAACTCATTTACTTGACTTCTAAATAAGCAATTGCAGTTATCTCTGCATTTGACTAAAATATTTCTATCTTGTGGTTTCTGCTTTCATGGGGTTTCCTTCGGACCCAACTTCATGTTCTCTATTTGCAGCATTCTGCATTATCCAGCTGCCTCTTACCTTCAGTCTGTCCTCTCTTCCGCTCTTTCCTGTCCTCCCTTTCTAGCTAAACTCATGAATGGATACTTGGCTGTGACAAACGGAGGGCCCCACTCTCGCACCACAGGTGAAATAGTTATCAACATGGAGCCGGAAGTGCCCGTCAAGAAGATGGAGACAATGGTGAAACTGGAAGCTGTGAGTAGCTTTTAATCAGCTGGGGTTACAATAGAAATATTTTAGAGGCAGAATTAATAAAATTCAACACAAGGTAGGTCGCCCTATCTTCTTTATGTTTAGTCTATCAGCCTTTAAATGTTGCTTACATTTTCCAACAACCCTTGCTGTAAGCTGCCATCACTGTGTCTTAGTTCCACCCACTGTTTGAGTTGACTCCCTTGCCCCACCCCTCGTAACGGCACTAAGACAGCCCTCCAACTTATCCCTTATTGCAAACACAGCAAAACAAGTGCATCTTACCAATGGCGTTACTGTTATGTTACATTGTCCATGTGTGTTGTTGTCTGTGAGTAAATTCCATATATTTGTTCCCATTTTGTTTCATTTCCATGTGGCAGAACTCCGATGCGGTGGTTAAAGTAGACGTGGTAAGTTCTTTATAGTGAGTCTTCCTATCCACTTAATTTCATTGATGCGCTTAATTACATTGATGAGCTTAATTACATTGATGCGCTCTACAAAATTCAGTTCTGTTTTTTGGATCTTGGATTTCTATTGGTGTTTGGTAGCAAAGAACTCATTGCAGAAAATGGCATGGAAGTCTGTGGCTTAGTTCACACAACTTTCTTTGGAAAATGATTGATGACGTTGAACTGGATGCAATACAAACTATGTGATTGCTATTAGATAATTATCAGGTAGAAGTTTCTTTGTATGTCTGTCTGTCATATGGCAGGGTGAGGAAGAAAAAGACAAGAAGAAGAAGAAGAAGAAAGGAGTTGAGGAGATTGAGGAAGAGGAGCCAGATGAGAGCATGTTGGACTGGTGGTCCAAATACTTTGCTTCCATTGAAACTATGAAAGAGGTAAGTGGTGGTGCAATGAGATCATCTTTGATTTGTGGAGGGAAATTTTAACAGTAGGAACCCACCCAATTCCGTTCTGGTCTGGTTGATACATTGCCTCCTCAACCCCCCCATCCATTTGATACATTCGCTCCTCAACCCTCCATCCACTTGATACATGGTCTTCTCAAAACCCCCATCCACTCAATACAGTGTCTTCTCAATCCCTCACCCACTCAGCACTTCTTAATCTCCCATCCCCTTGGCACATTGTCTTCGCAACCCCCCACACACTTAATATATTGTCTTCTCAACCCACCCATCTGCTCAATAAATGTTCTTCTCATCCTACCCCATCCACTTGATACATTGTCTTCTCAAACCTTCCATCCTCTCAATACATTGTCTTCTCAGCCCACCCCTTCCACTCAAGACATTGTCTTCTTAACCCCCCATCCAATTGAAACCCCATCAACATGATACACTGGTTTCTCAACCCCCTGTCCTCACTTTGTGGCATATAATTCAGTTCTTGGATTTACTCATCACCCTTCTCTGCTTCTCACATTCAGCAACTGCACCAACAGGAAGCAGCAGCTGCAGAAGCCGAGGAGAAGGAAGAGATGGAGATTGCGGAGGGTAATTTGGTGGGATGTGACTGTGCTTGTTATATGTTTGTGTTAACATTGTATGGTCAGTCCTCCAAACAGTGATCAGATTCAAACAGTTCAATCATTAAACTTCTTGAGTAATAATCTGCTACACAAAAGTAGTTACTTCCTATGGCATTCAAGTATTTTGAACAGAAACAGAAAGCTACATCTCCCCCCCAACTAGCTAAACTCTTTTACATTATTTACAGGGTCAAATCAATTCCCTATAACCCAGTGAGCATGTTTATCTGTGTGCCAATAGATAAAGCATGTGTGTGTTCCCCAATCCTCATTATGTTCCATCTTTGTCCACGTGCATTAAGGCTATGAAAGTTGGCTTCATTTACAGTGAAAAATCATGAAAACAACACAATTCTGCCTCTCCTTATTTATGCAGGTCCATATAATTATATACTGTACATCTGCAATGCTTTACAATCCCACTTGAGAGGCTAACTAGAAATATGCAACAGCCACTAAGAGTGGTAGGAACCCAAGGCTTTCCCAAGGCATCTGGCCTACTGCCTGTCCAATGCTTAAAATAGAATATTTCACTTGATAACAGTTGGATTCAGTAGTAGACTCATTGCCGACAGGGTCGTTTCATATAATAAATGTTTGTGCTGGTTGCTTGACTTTCAGAAGGAACAGGCACAACATGACACAAACTATTGATCCTAGTTATGACATGAATTTTAAATTTATCAACCAATTTAGAACATTGAGCAGATATTTTTGGAAATCTCCGGCTGAAATTTTTCTTACTGTGGGTAAGTATAAGAGCTTCTATAATGCATCCATTGTTTCTGTTGGGGGTTAATGAGGTCTCATTACACCAGAGTGTGTTGCCCAACAGAAGAGAAGAATGAATGCATGTGGAAGGTGATAGTGGGAGTGGGGGGCTAATGGCCACCCACCCATGAAACTATCTGTCAACTTTCATGCACATCACTGTGTATTTCATGTCAGTTCCTTCATCTCCCATTCCACCCACCTTGTGCCGTGTGAATAGAGATCAAAACTGATGACTCTTCCATGAAAGGCAACAAGGGCCCCACCAAGAATAAGGAGAAGGCCAAAGCTCCCAAAGAAGACAAGAAGAACAAGAAGCAGCAGCAGCAAGCTGAGCAGGCTGAGAAGAAGAACAAGCAGAAAATCGATGAGCTTAAGGTACAACTGAGAGTTATATTCAACCAGTAAAAGTAATTATTGAAACCTGGTGTGCCACTGAGACTCTGGTTATTGGGCTCAGTATTAAGACAAACATTAATAAAATTGGGTGATTCCTGTTTCAGGTGTACAATAAAGAATTAGAGTGTGAGTATGATAACTTTGAGGACTGGCTCCATACGTTCAACTTGTTACGAGGGAAGATCGGCGATGATGATGATACTGTAAGCGAAGAAGAGAGAATTGTTGGGAGATTTAAAGTGAGTGTTGGTTAGGTTTTCTGGTCCACAAATAACAACAATTTAATCCTAATGCATTTACACATCCCACTCGTCTCTTGATATATAAGGTTTTCTAACTGCATTTTGTCAAGACACGAACCTCCAGTTGGTATCACTGGTTCCATCCATCCCTAAATCTGTATTATTTTGTCTTATGTTGTCACATGGTATAACTGAAGCAGTAAATGCAAAACCCACCTAGATATGCTAAGGCACATATATTGTATAATGAGAACATTAATGTGAGCAATATTTGAGCATCTGGCTGGTCTCCTTGTCTTTTACATATGTATTTTATTTCAGGGATCCATGTGTGTGTACAAAGTTCCATTGCCAGAAGATGTCACAAAAGAAGCCGGTTATGACCCAAACTTCGGCATGTTTCAGGGCATCCCTAACAATGACCCAATGAATGTGTTGGTCAGAGTTTATGTTGTGAGAGTAAGTCTATCAATAAGATTTTATACTGTGCTGAGCTCAAACTGTAATGTCAAGTCTTACTTCATCCATTTCAATTCCTGTGCTGAAGAGAATGGCCCCATGTTCTTTGGGGGGAAATTAACGTGAATCCTGAATTTCTAGGCCACTGATCTTCATCCAGCTGATATAAATGGAAAAGCGGATCCATATATTGTGATAAAACTTGGAAAAACGGAGATAAAAGATAAGGAAAACTACATCTCCAAGCAGCTAAACCCAGTCTTTGGAAAGTGAGTCAAACTGTTTTACTAATTGTATCCAAAGGTCCCCTAAACCCTCATTTTATCCAGAAGAATTGCACTAAGTACATGAGAAGACCTTTACTGGCAAAGACGTATGATATCCACCCATACGGGTAATGAGAAAACCCAAGGAACTGGTCCTGCCATTCACTGCCAAGTTTGACTGGCCTTTGTCCTACAGCTCATACCTTGACTTTGTGTAATGCCATAAGAAACATGAAAGTTGTCTTCTGGGAGTATGGGGGGAAACAGGGAAAAGGGTGCAAGTGCAGAGAGCACAACTGCATTTTCTCCACTAATAAAGCTTATTTCTGGCTTCGAACAGATATTTGAGATACATGAGATGGTATACCATCAATTCATGTATGAAGGTTTAATGAGGACCTTGAATAATACTATAAAACTACACAATGTCTTCCACAGGTCCTTTGATATTGAGGCCACTTTCCCAATGGAGTCCATGCTAACAGTTGCAATTTATGACTGGGATCTGGTGGGAACAGATGACCTGATCGGCGAAACCAAAATTGACCTGGAAAACCGTTACTACAGCAAACACAGGGCGACTTGTGGTATCTCACATACATATGCTATGTACGTACGTTGTGTCGGCCAGTGCAAGAGTCTTTGGCCTGAGCTCTGGTAGCTATAAAATATATTTTATTAAGTTTAAGGTAGCCATACACACCAAGGTATATCATATAATGGATGACTATGAAGAATGTTGTATTGGTGGTATTATCATTCCATACATTTATTTAACTAACCGCATAAAGAATTTAGTAAAAAAACAAGAACCTCAGAGAAACTGCCATTGCTAAAGCAGAGACCTGGGTATATTGTTAATATATTAAACTAAATGTTATTGTTTGTTTTCTATACTTCTTTTGATCCCAGTCATGGGTACAACATGTGGAGGGACCCAATGAAGCCTACTCAAATCTTATCTAGACTTTGCAAAGAAGGGAAGATCGACGGACCCCATTATGGCCCCGGTGGAAGAGTGAAAGTCACAAATCGGGTATTTACAGGTCCCACAGACATTGAAGATGAAAATGGTAACTATCCCATTTCTGCCTTTAAAGGAGAATTCAACCTGTAAGGGGGAAAACCCCTCCCCCTCTCCTCTGTGTAGGCCAGGGGGGAGGAGTGAGGTGGGCCAACAAGAGGGGGGAGGGTTTTTTTCCCCTTACAGGTTGAATTCTCCTTTAAGTTCTGTGTGATGCATTAGTGCAGGGCAGAAATATCATGAGATCTGTTGGCTAATGTCCTGTTGTAGGTCAGAAGAAACAGACAGATGAACATCTTGCCCTCTCGGTCCTTCAACACTGGGAGGACATTCCTCGGGTGGGATGTAAGCTGGTCCCCGAGCATGTAGAAACACGGCCTTTGTTAAACCCAGACAAACCTGGAATTGAGCAGGTAATGGAAAGACGTGTAGATCATTTGCTTCTCTAAAGCCAAGGATTGTTCTCAAATGTTACTGAGATGTTCCCATAACTGTCAGGGGAAAGGAAATAATTACAGAGATTGCAATAAATGAATGAGAATCTCTAATTACCATAATGGTGCCACTTCTCTGAGGCCTTCATTTAATTTGTAATTTGAATTTGTTTCTCACAGGGCCGCATTGAAATGTGGGTAGACATGTTCCCAATGGACATGCCTGCGCCGGGTCCTGCCATAGATATTGCTCCAAGGAAGCCAAAAAGGTATCTGTCAGCTATTCTGTTATTATTTTAAAAAATGTTGTTCTCGGGGGGATCTGTAGCAATATTCCAGCATGCTCAGACGATATGTATGGAAGTTTTTGTTCACAATAGCTGATTTTAAGGATGAGGGGTTCCAGCAGACAAGAAGGTTGTAATTTTAAGGAGAATTCAACCCTTCCTGCACTAACCAGCAGCCCCCCGACGTCTGTAGGCCCCCCTCCCTCCCCCCAGCCTACCTCTCCCCCGGGGCAGATGGCTCTAAATCACTACTTACCGCTCCGTGCAGGTTCCCTCCAGCCAGGTTCCCAGGCACCAGCTTCTCCAGCGAAGTCTTCTTCTTTCTTCCGTTGGCGCTCTGCGGCGCATGCGCAGTAGGACCCGTTTACCGGTTTGTACTACTGCGCATGCCCCGAAAGTTCAAGAAGTTCGCTAATTGAATTTCGTAAACTTTCAGCACATGCACAGCATTTGCCCCAGGGGAGAGGTAGGCCGGGGGGGGGGGCTACAGGGGGGGTTAGTGCGGGAGGGGTTGAATTCCCCTTTAAGAGCAGGAATCCTCAGCTTCAAACTGTAACCAATGAGTTTGCCTCTTTTATTACCTGATCTTGCACCACCAGTATGAATACGTTTTTCTTGACTTCAGTAGTAAAGAAAGGACAACTATAACACTAATTCATTCTCAATTTTCTTCTATTAGAGATGTTTTGGAGCCCAATGGCTCTTTTTGAGTTGGAGAAAACAAACTTACCTTCAGCCTTGACTATCTTCACCTTGATTAAATATTTTGCTCTGTCACCAGCCATTTATAATATTATATTAAGGGTCATTCCATTCATTGCTGAAATATATTCTTGAAAACTTCCTGGTGAGCAGAGTGGTCTTGACATACCTTTCTTATCTCAAAGGTTTTGAATACGCTGAAAGCAGTGTGTTAATGTTACAACCACTTGAGATGATGCAATTTTCCAAATCCTTAAAGTGGTTCTATAGGTACAGATATATACAAACAGTGTCAGCAGAAAATGTAATTTAGCCAAACGTAAGAGCAAGTCAACTGGTTTGACATTAAGGGGCAGATTTACAAATGGTCGAATTTGGAAGTGAAAAAACGTCAAAATTCGACCATCAAATTTTTTTTTCTGGGTCATTTTCGATCGTATATCGCAGTTTTCCATCGAAAACAGCCATATTTGATTGAACGAAAATCATTCGAATTGTTTGATTGCAAAGGATATTGTGCAAAATCCTTTGAATTCCTAGGACAGGTTCTATGAGGTCTGCTTGATCTGCTACAGAACTATGTCAGGCACATTTGCTATGCATGTCTTAATCATTAAAAGCTTTTGTACAAGCTGAAGGATGTTATAAATATGTTCTCCCATAAATGCTCGCGCTAGCATTACAATTATATAGGGATCTTAATCCGTAGCATGGTAAGTCTTCATGTAGTCAATTTAGGCATGTTTTTTTTTATATTCTAATAAATCTATTTTTACTTTTTAAATCATTTCTGATTGAGTATTTGTATGAGGCTTTTATTATGTAATGAATCTCCACAAATGTACCCTTTAACTCAGGGTTTGAATGTTGACCCTCACATAGCCTTATTAGAAGTTCTTTACTAGTATTTGTTCCTAAAATAATTAGTTGCTGGGCTGATACAACACTATAAAAAGTTGAAATGTTTTTGTGGCACCAGCCTGTTTCCTACACAGTTCCTCAACTTTGCTTCCTGGTTCTAGGAGTGTTAGTATAAAGCAACTGGACTTGCTGAGTAATCTTGAACATGTTTCACCAGTCATCATCATTTATTTAGCAAGTCCAGTTACTTTAGTCTTATCACCACTAGATACTGTATATCATTAACTAGATGGATCAGCACCACCAAGGACTGACTTATTAAACACCAACTTGATGACATATACAAAATGATACAGATAAATATAGCATGAAAGCCTGATATACACTCACACAGACCATGCATATTTCTATATAATGTTTATCTCATCTTCCTATTTAATATATCACTCTGACCTCAACCTTACTTTACATTTCTGGCATCTTGAGTGTTCCTCAACAACGCATGGATCTCAACTTCTCTGTACCATAACTTGTCCCACCAGCATTCCATGCTATCTATGAACCTTTCTATATATATGCTTCTACCATGCTCATTTTAACACTTCCAAGTCTTACCTTGGAAGTCCTCCTGAGCCTTTAGTGTTACACCTCATTTCATTATGACATCTGCGCTTATGGATTTACATTGGTTTTCCACCCATCATGGAGACCTCCTCTTCTTCACCCTTTAGCTCCCTGCCTGACCCTTTGTCTCCAGACCTCACCTTGTTTCACTGTCTTCTTGCCAGATACGAGCTTAGAGTGATAATATGGAATACAGATGAGGTAATCCTTGAAGATGATGATTACTTCACTGGAGAAAAATCTAGTGACATTTTTGTCAGGGGGTAGGTACAAGCGCCAACTTGACTTTGTGTTGTGTGAGGGTTTCTGTGTACACTTACGCTGCACACGCCGATCTCCATGCCACCACTGATGCCAGTTTTCCACTTTTGTGTTGTGTGTGATTAACATAATTTTGCTTTTTTTCCGCTTCTTTGTCTGGTTTCTTTTTTGTCTCCTCGTGTTTCACCTCGTGCCTAGTTTTGAGCTACGTGTTATTATTTGGAACACTGATGAAGTGATTCTAGAAGATGATGCTTTCATGACAGGGGAGAAGATGTCTGACATCTATGTCAAGGGGTAATGATGCACGGCCCGTTTTCCTCAAACCCCTGGACCCTTCCTTTACCCCCTCCTTGTTATCCCTGGGCGTATAGAATGTGCACACCCCTTACCACCCATCACTGCTTGTGTCACTGCACTGAACTGCACTGAACTGCATCCTTGCCTGCTCACTCCCATCTCTAGCTCGTTTCAGGGTTGCTATGTGGTGGTCTCATTGGGTTGGTTATCAAATGAAACTGCTCTTCAGTCTCTAAGGTAACTAAATTGGGTTGGATCTCTGTAAAATAAACAAACATTCAATATCTATCAATAATAATTCATTTTTCTCCCAGTTGGATGGCACCACTGTGTTTTTCCTACAATTGCCTACATTATTGTTAGCAAATGTGAACATTCTCTCATGTGGTTTATAAATATCCAACAGGGCACGTTTGCCTTCATATTATCAATGTGATAGTGACCACAATGTTGAGCAGAAATGTATAATACACTAGAGGATATCCACTGTCTGTTACAAGTACTGTGGGCTAGTACCTACTGTAGTCTGGTTGGCTTTATATCATTCTGTCTTTGGCAATAGCAAGTCATAAAGCTATGGCTTCTTCTCCTGCACTAAACGTTGGTTCCTACTGAAAGACATGTGCTCTTGAGGTCCTAGCTGGAGTTTTCTATCCATTTCAGAAACCAAAGTTCCTTTGTGGTTTTACCATTCAAAGCACACAAGAACCAATATGATTTCCAAACTTTGGCAGATGGTTGGAGACACTTAAATATCTCAGATTTGCTGTCTCTGCCCCACCCTCAGAACTGGAGAGGTCTTTCTTTCCATGGTTCCATCGCACAATCCCACCAGCTAGAGATGACTTCTGGAGTGAGTGTAACTGCACACAGTGTGATTCATGTATTTGCACCAACAGAAAGGTTTATTAGTGTTCCGTCATGCAATATGCATTGTACTTATGGATTGTGCTTGTGGAATGCAGGTAAGTTTCCATGTAGCCTCTTTGCTCTGAGGTGGTTGGCCGTAGCCAAATTCAGAGCTAGCTCCACCAGAATCAAAGAGGTGTTCGTAACATCAGAAAAAAAGACAAAATAATAAAATCTCTTGGTCTGAGCCTGAAGATGAATGCATCACCCTAATATTTTTGCATGTGGCTTCCTATATTTCTTTGCTCAATTCTGTCCTCTGCTTCGCTGATAAATGATCTGTATATGAACACGACCTTTACTTATTCTTGTGCTGTTGGGCATGTTGGATGGAGTCTGCTTGCTGGGATTTAAATGTTTTGCATGAGCATCTGCTTTTTTGTATAAAATGTATTACTTGTGTCATTGCAATTTAACATGTGGCTACAAATGCATGAACATATATGTGAGACAATGAGAGTCAAGAATGACATCAAAGCCATTTTATTTCTGTATTTTCTTTGAGATTTTACCTATTTAACCTACCATTTTATGAGTATCTGCCTGCCTGTGGGGCTGCCAACAAGGTCTACTCATTGGGGGCATCACTTAAGCCCCTTTTACTGTAACCAAATGTGCCTAATGAGCCACGGGTAGGATCTCATAACAGTCCCAAATGTCTACCTAATTCCTTTTTAAATAATAAAGAGAGAGAGAAGGGCAGTAACTGTGGGGGTAACATTTATTTTTTATGACTAGTGTTTTCTCTCTCCTGTTCTTCTACTTAATTCTGCTCAATCCTTACCATACAACATCAAGAGTAAAGCTTTCAGACAAAGCCTGTAAAAATGGCTCTTAAAACATTAAACCATGCTTTATTTGACAAGAAGGAAGTAAATATGAGGTTACCCATTCCATGTCAGAACCAAAAACAACTGGACACAGAATCCAATAAATATAACCCACTCCTGCTGAAGGGACTCTGTGGGACTCATTATTTCTCTTTTGCAGCTCCAACTAATCTATATTAATCTCAAGGTATCCAACGCTGAAGGCAATACTCCACTTTTTTAATCATCCCCTGCCTTGTTTCCCTCCAGTTTGGCTTAATCACAAGATACTGGTCATCCCAGGCACCCCCAGATATTTTCCCTCCATACAAATCTGCCCAAGGGTCTTCCTTTATGGCTAAAATTCTAGCTATAGAAGAGCATTAATTACAAAAAAAATCCTATTTTATAGACGGTAGCTTTTATTTACCTAAATCTAAACCTGATGTAACGGAAAACCTCACAGCATAATGAAAGTGCAAGAGAATTAAATAAGGCTTTAGAAAAAAGGGAAATAATGTGATGATTTTCATATTCCTTTAATGACTGTATTTGGCTTGCCTTCTGGATGAATTGCACAGGTGGCTGAAAGGACAGCAGGAGGACAAACAAGACACGGATGTCCACTATCATTCCCTTACTGGGGAGGGGAACTTTAACTGGAGGTTCTTGTTCCCTTTTGATTACCTTATGGCAGAGGAGAAGATTGTCATCTCCAAGAAAGAGTCCATGTTCTCTTGGGATGAGA